>APFE030516283.1:85533-99264 GCA_000404065.3 Pinus taeda | reverse complement strand
TTAACCACCTTATTTATTACTATGGCCCATCCCATTATTACATTATTCCCTTGGGTACCTCCCTTTGTACCCCATATTATCCCCCCTAGGTACACTACATGATAGTTGTGCATTGCGTGCTTTCCTCCCACTTGACAAATCACGCACCAGAGCGCAAGGGGCACACTCGGCCATGCTTGTGCCTCCGGTCTCAATGGCATTAGTCCCCCTCTCGCCAAATAGTTCGCGAATACAGGACAGTGATCTTTGTCATGACCCTAGCCTTTACATTTTAGAAACCACACTTCTTCACGCGCCTCTAGCCGGGGCACACTATCCTGCTTCAAACTTTGCATCTCTAAGCATAGGATTTGTAGTTGCACGTGGATTTGTTGGACTCCCAATCTCGTGTCCTGTATTGGTGTTTCGTGCAACCTCATCACCATTTCCAATGCCTCCGCCTGGGTTGAGAGCTTCTGCTGCGATAGTGCCATCCTCAGGTGTGGTGTCAAAGATGCCACAAACCACGCATGGTGCTACGCATCTGTTAGTGTCATATTAGCCTCGCTGATCGTACTTTTCAGCCTTTGATCTAGATCCCAAGGGGTTTCGCCTAGAAGCATTGTGATCTCCTTGAATCTAATGATCGACTACATTTTCGATTTCGGCAGGCTAAATTATTTGTTCAATGCAATCTGGATCTCTGCTATTCCAGCATTCGGGTGATCATTCGAGTGCTTGATATACCATGTCAGTGTGTGATCCTGCAACACACTTACCAATGTGGCCTTCTTAATGTTATCATCCGTAACCCCATGTACTTCCCATACTGCTCTTACTACAAACCAAAACTAATCTGGATCTTCGTTTCCTACTCCTCTAAATACAGGTAGCTTAATCGCACTTGCCATGCTAAACTGTTGGTTAGGTGGAGGCGGTGTGGGCAAGGACGGAGGCGAGTGAGGTGTTGTGGGTGGTGGCGTACATGGGGATGGTAACTGCAAAATGCATTGATTTATCAAACTGACCGTACTCCTTGGAGAAGCCTAAGCGCACTCTTCCTTGCCCGCTTGCGGAGGTGAAATTAAAGGACTGTGTCCTAACCCTTCGATACCTTTGTAGGCCTTTCTGCTCCATGTCATTCCACTCATTAATGGATTCGCCTCACCCATTTTTCACATAAGAGCATCTTAATCCAGGTATTCAACGATTTGAGGTACTTACCTTGCGCTCCCTTGAGAAAACGTCTTTCTGCTTCGCTATAGCTGACAGTTTTGTCTATCACAAATTCAGTGATAAACCCTCCTATGATCCGATCCACCCAGTGGTCTACAGCCCGTGCGATCTTATCTTCAGATGCTTCTAGCCTGTGCACCAACTCTGGAGTCCACACTATGGGTTGATCAAGTTTGCACCTTCCCTACTGCTAGCCTCGCGATCCACTCATACAATTCTGAAGAGAAAAACGCGAAGAAGATCTTATGGATTTCCATATATACGTAGCGGTCCAGCCACCTCTTTTCAGATATCTGTAGGGTTTTATTTTCCTGTACCATGAACTCGTGAAGCTTCTAATCCACCAATCTTCAATTTCCTTCTTCGTAGGGTTCCATCATTTTGACATTAGACATCCCTTAAGCAGATCGCAGTCTCAGCAATAGAACCATTTTTTGGTTTATTGGGGCTTGACCCAGGTTCAGAAATGTTTAGCCAAACAAATCCTGAAACTACCGGCCCTTTCGGCAATAGTCTGCGAAGCGCGGACTAACTTCTCACCTGAGGTAGTAGGGGAGGATGCTAAAACCAGGTTTTCGCACCCTAGGGATGTCTTGATGAGGTCTGGAAGGTCCGCGAATCGATCCTTCATGTCTTTTCAGAACAATGACCTCACGCGGTTTGAAGGGTGAGCGCAAATGCTCTTTACCACGTTTCATGCTTAGTATTATTATAGATATTGAATAGGTTCAGTACTTTCAGTTATCAATTAACATAAACAGATGTGCACGCAATCATAAATCATAACAGATGCATAAGCAAAACAGGGCCACAGATATGTGATATTCCAAAACCAACTTATCTTTATTAGTGCTTTTTCTAATTACAGTCCACTTTCTACCCTGCGTACTTAGCTATAGGGGTCTGCACACAACTGCGGACTCTACTAGCCCTCCGCACACACAGTTGTAGAGCCTTTTCTACTACTATGACCCACGACTCAGACTTACAGACTTCGATCCAATCTTACTTTCAAAAACCCATATACATCTCAACTCTACATATCAAAGCTACCTTCTACACTTAGAGCCTTGCTCTATTTATACATTCCCATGATCCGCGGACCATGGGTAGGACAACACATTCTAGATTATATTACAATATTTTAGGGTGGACTACCCTTTGACTTGGCTCATTACCATCCACGCGGAGTTTTTACCATACAAATATCCCATAAATGTGGGCTTTAAGCCCCAAAACCGTTACACGGGGGATTCGTTTCCCAACAATCGTGTAGGTACTCTTATTCATGATAGTTGACATCGATATTACATCGTTGTGTGCTCAAGAATAATGTCCAACCTTGTCATTTTATAGTCATATATTCATCAAATATGGAGTTTTATATTCATGGAATGTCACTGATAGTGTAGCATGCATTAGAATCACATCCTGACTCTGTTATTTTAATTTATGTGTAGTAATCTTGCAGATATAAGGTTCCACATAAGTGCAAATAAGTGTAAGGAAAAATTTGAGAATGTGTATACTTACTACAAGAAAACCAGGTATGGAAGAATGAACAGACAAGGTGGCAAGAGCTATAGATTCTGCAGTGAGATCGAAGCTCTTTATCTTGGAGTTTTTCTGAAGAATAGTGGTATTGACAATGGTGCCAACAATGGAGCTTGCAGTGATACAAATATTAGCAATGAAGGTGATGTGAGAATCTTGGAAGTGGTAGGAAATGGCTACATTGTACAGGGAAACTAAAATATGTGCACAGGAGCATGCTCTTCAATCAAGTTGGGAGAAGGCCATTATTGAATTTTTGGAGAAAACAAAAATGTTATGGCACTTAATGGAAATTTTTTTGGAGTGGAATTTATAGAGAGAGGGGCTTGAGGATTCATTGAAACTACCCCTCTTTTGCTTGGAACAATTGTTTTAGTTTCCATTGTTGAAGATGGAGGAAAAACACATGAACTAAAGAGAAATACAAGGTGTTAAATGTTTGGAATGAGGATGGTGGGTCACTGAGAGCCTCAAAATAATTTAATTTCATCTAAGAACATACATCCGAAGGAAGAAATATCAGTTCAGGCACTTTGACTACATCGTGGTTGAATTTTATATAACTTTGTCCATATCCGAACAAGTAAACTACCTTTTTGGTGTAGAATCTGTACGTACGACCAAGGTAACCTATGGCATTATCAAGCCTCATGTTCATGTTGGTCATGGGGACATTGATAGAAAAACTCTTTGGGTACCAAGTCATAGGCAGTTGTCCACCTACAACAGAAAGAGATATGAGCCGCAATTTCCATGCATTCATATGGGCATTGAAAAAATTACTCGATTTGCAGTGAAATCTAGCAGGGGTCGTCCCAAAAGTTGCAAAATCATTTGATGTGTGTGGATTTCAAAAAATAAGATGACACTTTTACTTGGAATGAAATCTCAAGAAACAAAGTACTTCCCTTATTTCCTGGATGGTAAATTGGGTAAACCATTGGCCTTGATTCTAGGGCATGAAAGTTTAATAAAGGAAACATAGTACTTTCCCACAAAATAAACCTTTGGCCTTGATTTTGGGGCATGAAATATCAAGAAACATATTACTTTTGCACATTTTGAGGATGGCAATTTAGGATAACCATTGGCCTTGATTCCAGGGCCTTGCCCCAAGGGAATGGAAAAGAGTCAAACCCATGAGTAACAACATCTAGCAACAATATCAAAGAACTTCATATCTGGCTCTAGATCACTTGAGCTAACTCTTGGGCTCAAAAATTAAGATGAGCTATTTAATATGTGTTACGGGAATAAGTACCCTAGGGCTTTGGGTTGGAACCTCAACAGAGCAAGAGAAAACTACAGTAAGAAACACTCATACAACTCAGGCAACATGCTTATATAAATAAACTATGTGAGAGCGACCATACCTAGATGTCCTTCGTTTGGGTAGATCCTGCAGGGTTCAGACCCTCTGCAACTCCTGATGATCTTCAAACCTGAAAATCATTCAATTCGAACATACATAGCAATATATAGATAAAGCATTCTAATGAAACTAAATTTGTATCATATAAGCAAATGATTAGTTATACATCAAAATAATATTCATATATGAATTACAACACTATCTGCTGCATAAACACAGTTAATATCATAAAAAAGACAACACTTATTTTTATTGTAGAAATCTATAACTAACACAGAGAGAATTCACCTGAGTCTTCTTCTTTCGGCTCCAAGTAGAACTGTCCTCCGGATCTGTCCAATCCCAGTCTTCAACGGCCTCCTTCCATAACCAATACCATGATATCTCAAACAAGAGGGAGAATATCAAAAATCAAGGAAACAAGAGTTCCCTAAAACTTGGGGAAGTGCTTGAAGCAGAGGGATACTTCAGACTCAGTTAGGGATAATATTAGTATAATAACTCTATCTCTTCTCCTCCTTAAGGCCTTCCTATAGAAGTCTATTTATACTTCTCCCAATTAGTTTTTTAGTTGGGAAACAATTGGGCCACGGGCACCAGGAGGTAATCAACAGGTAAAACCTGTGAAATCCACCCAAAATTAAGGAAATTTATTTTATTAAAGTGTTTTAACACATATATGTGGGTTGGGTATTGACTAACCCTCATGTACACGCTTTTATCTTAGGGCAAAGTAGCGCACAGGGAATAAAACACTGTTTATAAAATATTTGCACCAAGTCTGGAAGGAGGGGTTACCCTAAGCCATAAACCAAGGATCGCAAATACCAAGGGCAGTAAATGGTGCTTTAATAGATGCCCCCTAATATATAAGGTTAGAAGGGGTACGTGATGGCCGAAATGTATTAAGTATATGGAAAAACCTTGTCGAGACTGAGAAGGACTTCACCAGAATTCAGCCTGCCAAGCCATCAAAAGGGATCAGAAAGAAACTGTTATCTATGGCAGGCATACCCATGCTCAGAGAAAGTAAAGCATGTCCACATATCAAGTACAAGCAGATCCAATATGTATACGAGTATAAAGAATTGAAAGTACATAATGGATCATCTGATCATGATTGAAAAAGTACATGTCTGAATATCACATATAAGAAGATGATCATTGAAGCTGAAAGATGAAGCTGATCACTGATGTCACAAACTGATCTCAATAGTACCAAATGAACATGATGGAATAAAATTATACTACATTGCAACTCAGATGCCAGCATATAAGATTTCACTGTGAAGAACTACAACATATACGGTGGATGGTGTCAACTAGCAGTAATAGGAGCAACTGACAAGTGAACCAAAACATGTTGATGCAACCCAAGGTCTTCACCGAACATCATGGTACATTTCTACACAATGGGAATAAATGATCTGAGGTTGACCACATGAGAAATCATTTGATTACCGGTCATTGATGTATACCATTAACAAACACGAGATTACTCACTGATCATGATAATGAGAGTCAAGGTACCCAGTACAATCTAACAAGTGCGAATGAATGAGCTGAAGTCGAACACTTGGAAGAATCTATCAATCAGGGGAAAATGATGGTTTCCCACTATCGATAGAGAAGGAATCTGCCATTGATGACTGCAAACCCCAAGGTACTGCCAAATGGATTCTAGATATTTGTCCCAGAGAAAATGAGCCATAGTCGATAGGAAACGATCTGCTAGAAGGAAGGCATTAAGGTATCCTTCGTCAATCAAGCACAAGTGTAACATGTGGGCCCATAATGTGGAAGGAATCAGATGAAAAAGATGTAGTAACCCAACCGAAGCATGTTTCCAGCGTACACAAGATTTAGCTAGCGCATGATAGAAACCCCCTGAACCAACCAATAATGAAAGCTGACACAGAGGTGAGGAATCCACCAATAGAGTCAAATGAAAACTAAGGCACTGCACGAATACCAATGTGTGATAATGAAATATGATGTCGAACACAAGGGAAACCACTTAGTCCAAGACCCATAATATTGATCGATGCTAACACAAGGTGACCTATCAATAATGAAAATAGGGCCAGGGTGCGGCTCTAGGTCTGCCCTCAGAGAAATATGTCGTCGTTGATAAGGACAAGACCCACCATCAAGAAGTCAATGGAGATCTTCTCAAACTGGCACGAGCAAGGGACAAATATAGTTGATGTGATGACAAACATGACACTGACAACCAAGGATGGCCAATTGAAAAATAGGTTAAGAGACACTGCAGAGAGGCCGACTGAGGCTTACTTCCCTTGAACAAAAACATGACTCAATGATGACTGTATGGGAGCATATGATAACTCTGTATAAGTTTGTCATGCAGGAGGCACGAGCGAACTCTCCTAATGATTGGAAGAGGTGACCAATCAGAGGAGAATTGACTCAATATCAAGGTTACTGCGTACCTCAGTCAAACTAAATCCCACCCAAAATGGAGGAGAGACTTTCTTTTGAGTGCTTTGTTCAAGGGCAACACAACTGACTCTAGCTACCAACAAAATACGGAAATGTTGTCCCATTCCCCCTCTTTTTGGAATCTATAATTTTTTTATCTTTTTCTTTAAGCTGGAAAAAGCATAAAAGAATGCTATAATACAGTGGAAATAATGAGTGTCAGAGAAATAAATGATCTATTTCCTGGGATGGGAACAATCCTATGCTCAATGCAGGGAGGCGAAACTGCTGAAGGACACTCAAAGGGATGTTCCTTCCATGTGTCAAAGGATGCATCAAGTTACAGAAGCTAAGTGATTGCATGGTCGATTTTGTAGAATACATGGTCAAATAAGTGGCTTAAACACGAGTCCAATGCAACAGTACAACTCAACACAAAGGAGCCTCTAGGGTATAAGGCCAGAAATAAACGTAAAAGAAAGGAGAATGTGTCTTCAACGCAAAAGTCATGGCAGGACTAAAGAGGACTCTTAAGCCTACTCAGTATAGCAGCGTGGGCAAACAATGTCAGCGAGGTTCTAACTAAGATGCCCATGTAAAGGATGGATCTACTATCGCATCATGATTTAAAAATCAGTGAGTGAACATTGTTTGCTAACCAAGATATGATGGGGTCAACCTTATGGCTAATGTATCACTGAATGGAGGCTAGTATGCAAGATGCAATGGAAAAAATGGTTTTCCCTAACCTATATGTCAGTGAGTGAACGATACCTGCCATGACGGGTCAGTGGTCATGGGAACAAAATAACATCTTGAAGAAGTCTCCAAAATATCCTAAAAAAATAACCCTTTCTCAACAATCCAAGCCCACAAGTCAAAAAAATTCATGAGACAAAAATCAATTTTTGAAAAAATATTTTGCAATTTCAAAGTTATATAATGACTTTTGGACTCACAATCTTTTCATTTCTATTTGGAGCAAAGAGCTGTGGATCAAAAAGGAGCAAACTTGCCTTTGAAAAATTGGACCGTTCAAATCGCACCAAAGTTATCAAGTAACCCTCAAATCATGCTTGTAATAGTTTGTGATAGTTTTTAGAAGTTTTCATTAAGTTTTTACCGTGGAAATTTATGCCAAAAATCCAACTCTACGTACACGCAGGTTGGATGTGATCAACCCGTGTATACGACGGCCCTACACGCAACTGTGTGTAAAGGGAACTCGCGTGTATGCAAGTTGAAGTTTAAACACAAAAACTAATGGTTGAAACTCAAATTTTTTCAGGATGACCATCACATGGAGAGAGAGAGAGAGAGAGAGAGAGAGAGAGCATACCACAATTGACAATGAGGTAATGTATGACCAACATGCACTAGATGTATTGAGAGGGTGTGGCTTATTGAAAATTTTCAAAATGGCAAAAATAAAAGCCAACACATGCCTGCTCGAACTGCTGATCCATTACTGGAGTGCAGAGGATGATGCCTTCATGATAGATCAGATGCCTTTATGGATTGAGGTTGAAGACATCTACTTTATTACAGGTCTCTCCCAAAGATGGGAGGTTGTGCATTCGACTGGCAGGACAAGAGGTAATCTTTCACTAGAAGACTATGTACATATATATTGTCCTGGACACTTGGAAAAGATTGGAAGTCAAATTCCAATCAAATACGTGGAAAGTTTAACTCTGAGGATTCTACTATTTACCATTGCGAGGGTAAACAAATCAACTTCACTGCATTAGGCTTCACGGGTGTCCATGAGCCTAGCAGTGGAATGCCTTACCATGGTTTTCGACTAGTGCACACCTCTTTTGACCAACATGAGAGCCAGTTGACCTCTATTCAGAAGGGTCAGACAAAGAACTTTGGATATGGGACTATCTTATGCTCATTCTTCTTCGAGAAGGTACATGGGCTACGCCTCAAAGTATCTATCTCCGTAGTAGCCCTCGAGATCCTCAGATGGGTAGATGGGCTGACTTGATGAAATGCCTTGGAGGTGGGGATGTGCCTCGGATGACTTTTCATGATGAGTTTTTTCACCTGGTGGGACCAACAGATCATCACAGTCGACGACTACCCATATGCTGGTATGGATTTCCGAGGAGATCCAGACTTGGTGTTGCCAGCAAACGCAGCATGGGGAGACATAGGTAACAATTCTTTAAGTTTTTGTAAATTTTTAAGATTTTTTTGCTTTTTTAAATATGAAATGAACTTAGAAATATTTTTGATGAGACAAAATACTGACAAAAATGACCATGTTCTAGATGTGGGTCGAGTGAGATTAGATGGATTTCCGAGGCATAGGCGTCGTGGAAGAGGTGCTGAAGAGGCAACAGCTGAAACAGAGGGAGTCCTATATGCAGTTCAGAGAAACTTGGTGAGGCTTACTCACCAAGTACCTATGATAGCCATAGAGGATCTACTTGAGGAGATGTAGCGCCGCATGGTAGGGGTACCATGGGACTTGGTCCGCATACTTCGGCGTGTATCCAATGCAATAGTTAACTTTTTAGTCGCACATCCTGACCCAGGTTGATAGATAAACTGGACATGATTATGGGCATGGACCCAAATTTTGAGGGCGTTTTGTCCCAATTTTGTATATTATTTTTTGAACACTTTATCTATACACAATTTTTTTTACGATATATATATATATATATAGATCCAATTTTTTTTATGTTTTTTTAATTTGATGAATGATTAATATGCCAATCTAATGCTTGATTAGAAATAAATTCTACTAATGAATTCTCAGATCGTGGCATGTGAACATATGTAATATAAAAAAATGATCGTTGCAACATTATCAATCTCAAAAATTGGTGATATAAATAAGGATCACAAACTCGATAAATGTTATTTAATTGTGACACTACCAGCTGTGAATCAGGATAAACTACTAATGAATCAATCCCATAAGAAATTTCTTCAGATAGTAAATTAATAATGGCATTATATTTGGCAATGTTATTCGAAGCAGGACCAATACATACTCCCCTTGACACCATCAACTGACCAAATGGATAATAAATCACACAAGCTGTGGAAGCAAGATTCTGAGTGTGCTGACTAGCACCATCAGTGAATATGAAATATATCAAATCATCCATCAACACCTGCCAAAGCATATCAAAAAATGTTGATATCACAAAATTCTCGACAAATATGTACAAAAATACAATATATACAAACAAGCAATTGCTCGTCCAGAACCTACGCAAAATACTTCTTAAGGTTGAACCCATTTCGAGGCTCCACCAGATTATTCCCTTTAAAATAAACTAATTCATAAGCCCCTTCTCCCAAAACTCATTTTACTATAAAGGGACCATACCACATAGACTTGAATTTTCCTGCCCCCACGACATATTTATCTTGGTCATAGACTAAGATAAGGTTGTCTTTAGAAAAGACCCAAGTACGAACATATCTATCATACTGAGTTTTAACCCTTTTCTTATGGGCCTTGTTTATTATGGTGGCATCTCGACACTACTCATCAAGATGTTCCAAATGAACAAGGCATTATTTGAGACTAGACATCTCTGGAAGAAGTTCTATAGCTAGCTTAAGGGACATAATTTCACATTCGATAGGAAAAATAGATTCAAGCCCGTAAACTAATTGAAAAGGAGTAAAACCAGTGGTAGTCTTCACCAAGGTCAGGTATGCACAGAGAGCTGGGTACATCAATATGTGCTAGTTGGAGTGATTTTTGTCAATTGTCCTTTGCAGGATAGTTTTAAGGGACTTATACACAGCTTCGACTTGCCCATTGGCCTGAGGATAATATGGAGACGAATGCTCCTGCTAGAAGCCCAACTTGACAGCCAATTCGGTCATCAGTTGATTCTGGAAGTGACTGCCATGGTTAGTGGCAACCTCTCTCAGGATACCAAATTGTGAGATAACCTGGTTGAAGAGGAACAAGGTTGTTGTTTCACTGTCATTTTTGTAAGTAGACATGGCCTCAACCCACTTCATAAAGTAGTCTACGGCCACAATGATGTACTTGTAACTAGCCGCCAAGGGAAGATTACAAGTAGTGAAGTCAATGCCCCACTTTGTAAATGGACCGACAGTGATAACAGGAAAAAGTGGAGTTGGATGCGCGCACATTTTTCAAGTATAGATTTGACAAGGGTAGCAACGTTTGACCGCTTCAATAGAATCTTTGAAAATTGAAGGCCAGAAATAGCTGGCATGCAAAATTTTCTGGGTTGTTGCAAGCCTTGATAGATGATCGCCACAAGCTCCACTGTGGCAGTCATTAAGTACAGACTCTTCTTCTTCCAATGTTAAGCAACGCCTAAGGATTGAATCAACCCCTCTGCCATATAATGTATCACCAATGATAACATAGTTTTTGGCAAGGTGACGTAACTTTCGACGCTCATCCTTGGAGGAAGTAGATGGGAACTTTGAAGTCTGGAGATATATGATGATATCTCCATACCAAGGATCGTGTGAAGAAATGAGGAATAAATGTTCGTCGCGGAAATTTTCCTCATAAACAATGTCTTCCTCCCAAGGTAGCTCGGAAATTAATTCACAAAAGCCAAAGACTTCTTAGACTTGGCTGGCAAGAAATCGAGATCAAACACTTGCAAAATGACAATCCATCGATTGTATTTTCCCCCAATCACTCGCCTACTAAGGACAAACTGAAAAGGATTGGCAGCCACTAAGACGAATGTTTTGCATAGCAGAATATAATGATGAAGCTGCTAGATAGCATGGACAGCTACCAAGGCCAATTTCTCAATAGGAGAATAGAGTAGCTCAGGACCTATTAAGCCTCGACTCAAGTAGTAAATAACATGCTCAGTGAGAGCATCATCTTCCTGAACTAGAACCATACCTATGGTAGATTCTATTGCAACGAGATACAAGAGGAAATCTCTGCCATAATCTGGTGGACTCAACAATGGAGCAGAGATTAATGTCTGCTTCAAGGCATCAAAAGATCAATGTGCAAAGTTGTCCCATAAAATTGGAACTCCTTTCTTAAGCAAACACATAATCCTTTGGTAATCTCGGTGTAATTTGCTATGAATCTTCTCAAGAAATTTTGTCTTTCTTTGGATACTTTGAAGTTGATGAATGGAAGATGGGGGAGGAAACTGAATTATTGCCTCTACCTTGAAAGGATATACTTGAATCCCTTCAGTCGACACGATGAATTCTAACAACTGACCAGATGTGACCACAAAAACACACTTATTCAGATTCAACCGATTTTATAAAAACAACATCTATTAAAAACTAACTGAAGGTGGCTGGGATGATCGATTATCTTTCGAGAACGAGTAGCTAAATCATCCAAGTATGCTTTGATAACATGTTTAATGTCGTGGAAAGCATAAGACATGGCCCGCTGAAACGTAGCTCTAGCATTTTTAAGACAAAAAGGCATCTTCTTGCATGCAAACATGCCCTAGGGACAAATAAAAGTTATCTTATGCTGGTCCTCTCGACGGATAGTAATTTGATTGTAACCATAGAATCCGTCCATGACCGAAAAAATTTGATTACCCACACATTCATCAACAATTTGATCAATAAAAGGCGTGGGGTAATTGTATTTTGGACAAGCTTTATTCAAATCCCTAAAGTCGATGCATACTTGGATCATTCCTTGTTTTTTATCTACCGGGATTGGATTGGAAACCCACTTCGTTAGAGGAACGGGGTATATGAAACCCGCCTTAAGCAGCTTTTCAACTTCAACTTTAATAGTTGCTTTCTGAGGATTGAGCGGTCGAAGCTTCTAATGAATAGGTTTGGCGTTTTCGTACGTCTTGATCTCATGTTGGACTATAGATGGATCAATTCTAGGCATTTCCTCATAAGACCAAGCAAACACATCTCGAAACTCTTTAAAGAGGTCGGTGTAAATTTGAATCTCTTCAAGGGAACAATTGGCTCTGATGAAGACATTTTCTATAATGTTAGGATTCCTAGAGATGTTTATAGGTACAGTTTTTGAGATATCTGACATATTACCTTTGACAAATAATTGTGTTGGATCCAAAGGGTTTGAAACTGTACAAACATCACTAGTAAGCAGATTGGAGAACTTGGACTCGACCTCTTGCAATGGAGGAAGAATATATGAATGATGATGTAAATCTTCCCATGATCGATCTACACCCATTATTGCTTCTAAAATTGCTTCCTCAGAGATAAAACTGTATCTAAGAAATCCAGAGCGGAAGTAGAGTCAAGGATCCAAGCTGGAGCCACATCACCATCTAACTCCTCCTGTGAAAAAGGAGTGGGATGGTTGTTAGTAGAGTTGACGATAGATTGATAGATAAGTTCTATTGTAGACATGGGAAATGCCATTCCACCAACTAGCCCTCCATCTAATGTGGTCATAGATTAAGGTAAGGTCCAAGGGTTTGAAAAATAATGAGTTCGAAAGAACTCTTTCCGTGAAGGCCCCCTGGAGGATGAAATTGCATTGATCAAACCTGTAGGAGGGGGAAGGTAAAATATACCCATTAACAAAGAGTACATCCCAACTCCTAAATTCTCAATAGGTTTATGGGGATTATCCACCAATGGAACAGTAAAATCCGAAGTTACACGAGAGTCACCTAGAGAATAATCTAACTGATCAATTTTAACAATTCTCCCCTCATGAGGAAAACAGAGGATGTGGAATAAGGATGAAAATATGGCATCCATCTCGTAAATCCAATTCCTTCCTAAGAGGAGGTTGTAGTCCAGGTTGGAATCAATGATTTCTACCTCAATATTAACAACCTTTCCTCCAACACTTATAGGAAAGGCCAGGATAATTCCATGTGGCCTATGAGAATTTCCATCAAATGCTTACAAGAGAGTTGGTGAAGGAACAACTGAAGGTGATCCAATGGCCTTCCAACATGACATAGACATTACGCATGTGGAAGCTCCCTCATCTATAACTTTCCAAAAATATTGGTTTTTCGGTAAGTGGACTTTATCTGGAAAGCCATATGGTGAGGAAGTCTCTTTTTGACATTCAGCATATCAAAATTGAGCACTAAAGAATTCTTTGGATCAACTGCCTGATTGCCGAAAGCAAAGCACTTCTCTAAGCAGGACACAACTGGAGTACCTCCAATGCAGACATAGCATAA
>APFE030516283.1:46937-85360 GCA_000404065.3 Pinus taeda | reverse complement strand
CTTCCTGGTTGCCCCCTGCGGAGGTACCAGCATTCGAGTTCGCGCCAACAAGTAATTGTTGCCCTTGGGGAAAAGGGTTAGTCAGGATAGCTTGGGAGCTAGAGGACCCTTGTTGCACTAACAAGCGTTGAGCATCTTGAATCTTAGGGCAGAGGTGAGTCAAATGATCTCCATTACATAACTTGCATGGAAATTTAACCTTTTTCTTGGACTCTTTTCTACCCTCACCGGCACCATTGTCGGGCTTGTTCGCATTGTCCTTCCCTTCCTAGTTCTTCTTCTTACCTCGTCCCTTCCTCTTCCCTTTGGATTGTTGATTTCCTTTGGGGTTAGAGGCCTAGACGGTGTTTATAGAGGTAGGTTGGGAAGGTTAAGGTGTAGACGCTGCCTTATTAGAAGAAGTGGCTTGTAGAGACAACTTCTACAATTGGTTCAAAAGGTTCACCGTATTTGCGTCAATTGATCCAACTATACCATCGGTGTGAGGGCTTGGATTCAGTTTGGCTAAATCAACCTTAGATCTAGGAGTGTCAAGTAGAATTTTCTGAAGAGTCCTAGATTGAGAATATATCAGTTCTAATTGTTGGGCTCGAAAAATAGCCTGCTCTTCCAAATAAACACCGGAAAGAGAAACGTCCTTTGAGATCTCAGGTTGTAATGATTTGAGAAACCATTTGAGACGGAACTCTGGTGCAATTTCAGCTTTCATAAGCCTTTTTCTAGTTCTCCATTCCTGGATATGATTCGAAATGTGAGTTGTCATGTCTTGATGAAAGTTCGCCAAAAGCTCAGTTCCGGCTTCATAGCAGACAGACAACTGAAAATGGTTCAAGAAAATATTAGCCAAATCAGCGAAAGAATTATAGGTGCCCCTTGGCAACTCTATATATCATTTGGCCACATTTCCAGTTAGGGTGCGCTGAAATAGCCTCAACCTAATTGAATCATCTATCAGGGAGTTGGATGAGCACCATAAGTGAAATGTGGTCACATGGTCTCTCGGGTCTTCACCACTCTTCCCTTCGAACTTTGGAATATCCAATATAAGTTTAGTTCGGACTGGAGGCCAAACCGAATTGTACCTAATTGGATCATTTTTCAATTAGTTGAGTCTGGAAAATTAAGCGTGGCAAGAAAAGGAAGTTGTGGAGGACCTTGTGAATTCCATCCAGAATGGGAGGGGTTCCCGAAGGTTTGAAAAGAATGACCTATATTTTGAAAGGCACCAGGTTTTCTAAAGTAACTCATAGAGCCTACTGAACCAAAAGGTGATCCTTGTGGTCCAGCAAAATTCATAGTTTGACCAACTCTTGCCAAAAATCCTTTGTAACCAGTGAAGTTACCCCCTAACGAAGTATTGAAAGGAGTTGACAGCCCCTGATAAGGGTTCCATGCGTTAGAAAAAGGTGAAAAACTTTGAAATGAATTAACTGAAGAATATGGCATATTCCTTTGTTGGTCAGAAAATTGATTCCCAGCTCCTATCCCACTAACTGCAGGGTTTGTTCAACTCTTGAAGGGGTTAGTACCTTGACTTGTAAAAGGAAAAGGCATTGACCCTACTGTCGGATTGGAATGTGGTATATGACCACTTCCAAATGGGAAACCCTAAAAATAAGTCGATCCACTCATCATGGATGTAGAGGAGGTTGATGGTATGTTCAAAGGAACCGAAGGAATACCTTGAGATGGCATTCCAAAAGGGAAAAATCCAAAACTGGATGCAGTAGCTTGACAACTTCCACTCGTCGACAGAATGGAAGTAGACCCAAATATAGTAGTGTTGGGAGTGTTAGAAGGGATGGAAATAGTTCCTCCTCCTTGTACAGATATGGGAGTCTGCATGCTCGCAACACTCATCGTGGATTCCATGCTTCCAGCAGTGGTCATCGAAGAGATAGATGTATGTAAACCTGGGCTCGAAGGCATGTGAATCGGAGTTCCAACGTATAACAAATGTTTATATGATCAGGAGGGAGAGGAGAATTCGAAGCTGCAACCGACTCTAAAAGCTCTTCTACTTCAATACTATCTTCTAACTGGAAGAGTACTCAAGAAATAACTGGTGTGTTCCTCTCTAACTCTGTACTGGTACCAGGTCTATCTTGTGAACTAATGCCCCCAAGCGGAGGATCAATCTCCGATGCACCTGCTGCAACTGGTTGGAAACCACTGGCAGAATCGCTTTTACACCTTCTAGGAGAAGGCTCCAGACTCGTAGGTGAAAGCCCATGAAGTCTCCGAGACCGTCGAGATGGTCGGTCAACCACTTTGAATTATTTAAAAGATCTACTTAAAGACTCAAGAATTAGAAATCTAGGCCTACTAGGAGCACAAAACACTCACTAAAATGTTCCTAAAGATATCAACAATCAAACAACTTCCAAATATTTCCGCTTTGGGTGATTAGGACTGGACACCAAAAGACAAAAAAGTTAAAAATAAGGGCCTTCTGAAAATAGACTAGGGTACCTAAGCTGCAAGCCTACTAGCGAAGGTATCAAAGGTAGTTACGCTGACCTCCAGATAACAGCCTTTGCCGATGCAAGCCCCCAAGCTTCGCAAGGGTGCCCTCCAGAAGTACTGCTGAACGTGATACAACATCAACCTCAGGTGCCATGGGATTCCCCTCCACAGCCACACGTGTGATTCCTAGGATAGGCAACTATGGTCACCAACTCGTATCAGAAGCCGAGTCGAATAGTCGTGAGGTAGGATCCGACAAGTAAGAGAGGGGGTATCTCTCGTCCTTATATTCACTAACCCTTGTGCTTTACTCCAAGTCATGTAGCTTTCCCGATCTCCCCGAGGCTATTGGATTTATCTCTTTAATCAAACTTCTACATTTTGTAATTTAGAGCGCCCTTGGAGAGTTAACTCTCCTCTCACCTAATCCAAGGCCCTAATAAACCTAACCTTGTTGGTGTATTCTGATGACGATACAAAATTTCTAGTTTATTTTAATTAAGTGCTTGATTTTAATGGTTGTTCTTTTAATTCATGGGTATAGATGGAAATGAAACCAATGGTGTTTGTATGATGCAAAAGAAATCAATGAAAAACTAACTACATGAATGCAATCTGTTATCACTCAAGTTGTTCCCTGGCTTCAGAAGGGAATACGACTGACGTAACCACTAACGAATCTTTTGGCTGCAGATCCTAGCGAATCTACAACCAGAGAGGGCTCTCTCTTTGTGATTTAGATTTGTTTAATTATATGTTAGGCTAGTTATGAAGCACAAGTTTTTGTTTGGTGTTTGGAAAATGACATTCAGTAGAACAAGGCAGTAACTTGAGAGAAGTTCAGACCATTGGGTTGATGGAGTCTAATGGAAATAAACCTTTGGGTATGGTTTCTTTGGCAATAGGAAAATTGCAGAGCAAGATAATTAAACACAGAACAACATTCAAGCTGAAATAGGATGAAATGAAGTCAATGAATGAAAGGCAATTAAGAATCTTTCATTATGTCAACAAAGGGAAATTGTGTAAACATTATTAGGGAGCAAATAAGAATTCCTTGATAATATTTAGAGTGGAAGAACCAGGGAGACAAGAGCAGTCAATAATTCTTGCCTATGCTAGTCCTGTGGAAAACATAAAAAATTACAGGAATTGAACACAGAGTATAGCAAAGTAAATTCCAGGTTATCCTTTTTTCCTGTAACTTAGAACATGATATTCATATGATAAATAAAACACAAATACAATAACACAAGAGTAAAGAAAAATTATTGATCCATGTAGTAACACAAGAATTCTACAATATATCCTTCTGCCATCGATTCCACAACCAACAAATTCACCAACACAACATTCCAGCAATTTTATTTTAGAAGAGTTCTTAAAATTTACAAAGCAGGTCCAGAATGATATTCATCAGCCAACAATAATACATCTCTTCAGAAAGTATTTATAAGAAGTCTACAAAATATCCCGTAGGAAAATATCAAGAAATAAATTCATTCATCTACTCTGGCAGGGGTAATAACTGATGTGGAAAACTGTGCAGCAATAAATGAGGAAATAACTATGTTGTACTGGCTACTTTAGGTGTCATGTTATCGCTGACTTTTTGACTCAGATAGTCAGTTGATGGTTGCCTCTCTGATTTTTGTTCCTGATGTTATGCCACTTGCCACCTGTGCCTAAGTTTGTTTCGCCTTTTTAGCGCGAATTCCATCCTTGGTCGATTTGATTTTCTGATAGGAGACCCTTATATTACCATTTACCTGTAATGCAGACAAAAAGGAGAATCAAAATACCTTGGCAAGACTTCTAGCATGCTTTGCCACCATTGATTTGTTGGTAATTGATGCTTTTTTAGTTTAATCAATGTCTCATAAGCTTCAGTATACCTGTAATAATTTGGCTGGAATTCAAAGAGATGTGCTATCTCATGCTCAATAAAAAACAAACTTTCCAGTTTATCATATAAACTTTGTCCAGAGGGAGGCATTGTCTCTTCTGAGCTGCTTGATGATGATGTAATGTGATTGGTCACATAGGTATTTAGCCTATGCGCATACTATTCCTGTTTTAACAGCCTCCCATTACTAGTGAATAGGCTGGGTAAACCTTTGCTCTGTAATACTGCAAGTTTCTGTCTGAAGGCATCTACCTCTGTCTGCATTTCCTGACATTTTCTTTCTACAGTTTGAACAAAAATCCTCATAGTCAACACCTTCTTGACTCTCAAAATAGTCTTTGTCCTGTTTTGAATGGCTAGAGATGCTAATTGCTCACTAGTATGAGTATTCAAAAAATGAATCAATTGATTGGCTTGCTTAGGCTTGTTTGCCAATAATACTCTGGCCTTTTGAGTTTTGAATTGAGCTACCCCTATCAATTCCATCTGGTCAAAAATAGTTTGTATTGTTGTCCATTGATCAACAATAGATTGGCCAATCTTATCCCACAAAATGGTCTTAATTTATGTTAGAGTTCTATGAAGAGTGAGGTCCTTCTCCAAGGCTTTTATTTTATTCTCTAAGGCCTTCACTTCCCTTGTCTTCTCAGCTATAGTCTTTTTTGA
This sequence comes from Pinus taeda, assembly GCA_000404065.3. Lineage (NCBI taxonomy): Eukaryota > Viridiplantae > Streptophyta > Pinopsida > Pinales > Pinaceae > Pinus > Pinus taeda. Next base: position 80,322 of record APFE030516283.1, on the reverse strand, counting down.
TTTGTCATAACTTACCTCAATCTTGGCCAGCTTTTCCTTGGTTTCTTTTAATTCTACCATTTGGATTTCCAAAGCCTTTATTTCTTTCATCATCTCTTCCATGCTCAAGCTGGCATCTTGTATTGTTGCTGCTATAGTTGCTGCTGAAGTCGAGGTACCTGCTATTGATGTTGGATCAGTGGGAGGGGCTTTTATGGTGACTGCTGGAGGAGGAACTGTAAGAGTTGGAGCTATTTGAGCTGGCTGAGAGGCCAACTCCTCCTATTTTCCTTGTAGAGCTGCTTCCAAAGCTTTCTCTGTATCCAGCAATGTTTGATTCAACCTCATTAATAAACTGACCACATCCTCCTCTTCTTTTTGCTGTGCCACCTCTGTGGTCTGAGGGTGTATTGTAGCTGGCAGCTTAAGTTGTCTTCTCAAGGCTACTATGTCTTCCTCCTTCTTTCTTATTAATGCCTGTGCGCCTTTGGGATCCTTGGGATCATGTCCCAATTCTATGATAATCTCTTCCAAGGATTTTATTCTATTATCCTTGGCTAATGAGGAGGCCTTTTCCAGCTCCAATTGGGCATAAGTGTTATATAATGAGTTATGTAGTTTATGAGCCATTAATGCTTTATCTGCCAAGGTGGAGTATATGATTTCTCCAGCCTGTTTGTGTAACTCAATCTGGTCTATTGGGTGGATGTCTTTAGCAAGAACTTCCAGATTGGTCCTGATGTAATCAGCAGTTGACTGTGGCTATTGTATGGTGGGCCTGAAGTGACTAAGGGTCATCTTCCCTACTTGAATATCATAGGCTGCCATTAGCCTTTGTTGATTGGTGGGAGCCATTCTCAACAATTGGTTATATAGTTGAAACCTCACTGATTCATTTCTAGCCTTGATTTCTGTGAATGCTCTCTTGATGTCAGAGCCTTACTTGCTCTATTGCTTGGTGGATGTAACCTCCACACCACGCTGTCTCTCTTGCTCCTGCTGAAATGAGCTAGTAGATGTTTCCAAAAATGGAGGGATCTGCTGTTCAAATGTTCCCTCACCCCTAAAGTTGCCTGTTGTTTCCTCTATGAACTCTTCCTTAGAGTAGGGGTTTAGCCTTTTCCTCTTCTCACCTTACTGATCTGTGGATGCCCCTGTGGGTGTCTCTTCTGGTCTGTCCCTTTTTTTGGCTCTTTCCTCATTATGAGGGGTTTGTAGCACGGGGATCTCTGCTGCCTTTGCTTGTGTTGAAGGGCCTTATTCTTGACCCTTTTCCTAGGCTGTAGATGGCTGATTTGCCATTGTATTTTGCTGCTCTAAATGTTGTACTTCTTTGCCTTTTCCTGCAGGTGGAGTGGTCTCTTGAGCAGGTTGTTGTAAAGGTATGGCAGATGATGTGCTCGTTCCAATATGTTGAGGCAGTGTAAAAGGGACCTGTCCAAAATAATCTAGGTCAATTCTCTTCTCAAAGTCTTTCATTTCTTTTTCTAATCTCTCTTCTTCAATAACCTCTTCAACTAGTGTGCCCTTTACCCATTCCTGTCGATTAGCATATTGTTCAATTTGAGGGATTGATTGGTGCACATATCCTGAAAGCTTGTTTTTGACTCTTCTAAAGCTTATGAAATGTTGAGGGTCATATGGTGCCCAATAGAAACTTTGTTTCAGCATAAGCTCATCTTTTAGTATCTTGTTTGCATCATTCCAGGCTTCTTCTCTCTTATTGAAGGCAAAAGGACCCAATTGATGTCTTATCTTGCGCTGTGCCTTTTTGTTTTTTCCATGGAAATGAGTCAAATCTGCACTACTAAATTTCCTGAAATATTCCAAGGCAAAGAGTCTCATGGGGACATATTTTGGTAGCTTGTAGGGGGATAATTCACAACCATAAATCTTGATCACTATATGGTTTAGGTAAAAATACCAGTCACCAATGCTGTAGCCCCTTGAAAGATGTAAAATTCTCTGCATTTCAGCAGTGAGCCTACCAAGAGGAGTCATCATCAATAGGGAAGTGGCTGGGTAAATGAACATGTCAATGAACTCACAATATGTATAAGGTGAGAGGTGAACTTCATGGAAAACTGAGGTCCAGAAAATGACAGATCTCCTCTCTCCTTTGGAGTCTAGTTTTTTAAGAGGAACTTGGAAACTATCAAGATGATAGTACAGCAACAGATGATATATGTAGGATGTATATTTGAACACTCTTTCTCTCTCCAAAATCATAAATTGCTCATGGATTTTATTTGCTATGAAGGTGGCATAGTCATACATGATAGCAGGGGGATATCCTGGAGTGAATATGGACATCAATCCAAACACAGTTTCATCAACAAACTCACTGGTTTTGCATCCTAGAATGTAGGATATCATGTCTATTAGGAGTTTCCCTATCTCATTGAACGAGACTTGATGATAAGGAGGAGGATGATCAGGCTGGCACTGTGGTAGCATAAACAACTGACCTAGTCTTGTTATTTCTGAGCTAGGCAGCTTTGCACCTTCATCAAGCAGGATTTTCATGGTGAGAGGAACCAGAGGCTGAGTTGGCTGAAAGTTCAACATCTCATTTATGGACTGAGGAGTAATATAGAACAGTTAGATCCAGATGGAGTCAGGATTGCTCTTTGTGTGGGATCATAGTTTGCACAACATAAATGAATGAAATCAGGCAGCACATTCACTGAAGGGAGGTAATAGATAGGTATATTGGATTCCCAGATTCTCGGGACATCAATGTTGTTTCTATGGCTATTTCTAATTTGACAAAAGGTTTGCAGGTGAGACTTGAGACCCATCATATCCTTAATCTGGAAGTCCCTGTCTGCCAGAGGTAACCATTCCAAGTCCTTATGTGGTGCATTCAAGGGTGCAATGTTGAGAGCCACTGGAGCCTCCATGCTTCAACTGTTTGTGTTCTGATTGGAATATAGGTGTATGCCACAACAGAAAATAGAATTTTGGCTCTGAGGCTTTTGTCAGGAAATTGCAAACTGAGTTTTATCCTGTAGTCACCTCATTGGGTAACATTCATGGTAGAAAAGGTGAATTTTACAGAGTGTAGTGGGGAAGCTGGATAAAACAGTGGAAATGGGGCTCCTTTTGCAGGTGATTTGACAAATTAACTCAATATTTGGGCATTTCTTGGATTCTTTTTGCAGAGGAAGGTTACAGATAGGTGGTTTGGAAATAAATTTTGGCAAATTCTTGTTTTTATCAGCTCACTGTATTTTTATCTGGGGTTATGGACTGACTTTGTTAGATTTGTGAGTGGAATTCAGAGAAAATGAGCTTAAATTCAGCTCGACGAGCGAATTTGCAGAGGGAACGACAATTGACAGGATTACTTTTGAAAAAATGGGTATAGTGGTGACTATAATGCTGAGGTACAAAGGCAACACTGTGATTTTGGGTAGAATTCTGGTTATCCAAGCGATTTTAGCAGAAAAACTTGGAAAAATAGGGTTTACGAGTGAATTCCAGGTAAATACCTGTTATATGGATGTCTGGTGTGAAATGTGGTTGCAGACTGAGTTGAGGAGGTCGGGTTTGCAAAGTGAATTCGCCTATGTGGCAGACTGTAACGTTGGTGTTGAATTGGACGTAATTCACATGCACAGGGTGCGCAAGTCAACAATATAGAAATGAACGAAAACAATTGATTTCACGAGTTTTTAACAAAATTTGGACCTTTTCGGGCTTTTGGCGCTTTTTGGAGATGACGTCAGCATGACGTATATTTTGTCTGGTAGTGGAGTACGGAAGGTGACATGGTCGCTGACGTGGAGGATGACATGGCGGACACAGCGGATGAACAGTAGCGCGAGTGATGACGTGGTGCTGACACAATGGTGACGTAGGCAGCGGGACCAGTCGGAGGTTTATGGTATTCATCGAACCGCCTTTGGTACGGGGGCGATTTATGTTAGAGCGGGACCGATGCAATGAAAACGCGACAGGTGTCCCCGGGTACGACAGGAATACCGCCGTCCATCGGGTACTAACGACCGGACATCGGGGTGCCTCCGATATTGACGAGGGCCATTGGATCTAGTGGACGCGATCCAACGGTTGACGGGAAGGTAAGGTGGCAGAGGTTTATGAAAGGAGTGTGCATGCTATTTTAATGTTTTTGTAATGTTTGCAGGGGTTGAAAATTTAGTTGTCGGGGTATGTGGATATGGTTTTTTAATTAACCAAACGTTAATTAAAAGCCAGTTTATTGCGCGGCAGATTTGTGGTTATTTGTTTGACCAAAGGTCTAACAAATCCGAGCGGAACACATGGTGGGTTGTCATTGGCCCCAGGTGGACCAATGACTCCCAAGAAATTTTTAGAACATAGCCATATTAGGCGGGGGTGGGATATGTATAATTTTTTTTGGGTTTTTTGTTTTTTATATATAGTAGGGGTAGGGAAACTTTATATAGGAGTTATATAATAAAGTTAGGGTGTTAATATGACAAATGATATGGAAATGCTAAGTTTATAAGGCAAAACTTAGTTTTTTTTAGGGAATGAAAGGGAAATGGGATGATTATGTTTACACAAGAAATGTGGCTTGTCTTGACCAAGTAAACACAACATTTTACTTAGCAATTCTCAAAAATGAAATGAATTAGGACCATTGAGCAAATCCCAATATCCCTAGGGGATGTTAGTGAAGGTTCTTGGGGAAATGAGAGGGGAAGTCAGTCATGCTCCACAAAACTGTAGCCACTTTGCCATGATGTTTGTGATACTCATTAAAACTGAACATCACCCTGCTTCTGCAACATCAGAATTATCTGCCTACCCAACCTAAAACACCTAGCATTTTTTCTTCCTTTGATTGGGTGCATTTGAACTAGCAAACCCTGCTTCTCCTTTTTTCTTTTGGCTGCCCTCCTATCTAAATCTATCCTTATCTCTTCCAAGGGCTCAGATTAAACAGTTGGGCCCTTTAATTCTCTCTCTCATCTAGTGATCTGCCAAGCTTGAACTGTTTGAACAGACCTTATTCTCTATTCTAAAACAAGAAATTTAAACATGATCTAGCCAGGGTTAAACTGTCTGGCTATTCATCAATTGTGAGAAAGTTAGTGATTGCACTTTCTGAACTTGCTATACAACATGTAGTACAGTTGTAGCATTTTAAAAAGCCACTTCTCTGGTCTTTCTTTGGGATTCCTTTCCTTTCTCTTTTTCTTGAATTTTTTATTTATTGATAATATGGAACCTTTGCAGCATAGAAAGGATGATCATATTTGGTATTTCCACAGTCAATCATGAAAAATGACACCTATTGGTATAGGAACCTAACACAATCGTTTGTTCTTCGATGAAAAGTGATCTATATGTGGGTTCTACGAAACTTCTATAAAGCAAAAAGCTTTTTCTTTTCTTTTCTCGAAATGCACTTCACACATACAAAAACTAAAAAGACTATTGATGTTTTAATAATGCAAAACTACCCTAATGCAAGGTGTAACAAAGATTCAAGATCCTAAATTACTCTAAAAAAGAATGAAAACAATTTTTATAACTATTAATAGCCAACTGAAGTGTTGAAAGGAATACAAATTTTGACTACAAAATTCTCTCCAAACAAGAAGGAAAAATCCCAAAAGATCACAATTCACTTTCACAAATCAAAAGAAACCAAAATCAAACTTGGCAAAAGAAAACAAAAACAATGTTTTTTTAAGATCTTTTCTTTTTCAAGAAACAACCAAACCAACCTTTTGAAAGCACTCTAGATGCCACTAAAACTCAAAGACCGAAAAAGGAGCACAAGGAGTCTTTGCAAGTTACAAATTCGACAACGAATGAAAACTTGAACAAAACGGCTTCAACTTGTACTAAACGACCTAAATAGCAGCAAAGAGCTTGACAAACTGACCAAGAAGTTAGGAAAGAAATAAATTCAAATTCATCAAAAAAGACTTCCAAAAAGCAGGAAAAGCTATAAGGCCACAAAATGATGGAAAGCAAAGCAAGTAGACCAATAACCGAGCTTGAAACTAAGATTGAAAACAATCTGTTGTTCTAGAGGACCAGAACAATCAAGAACCCCTGTACAAAGTCTTGTGTGCCAAAACACAAATCACAAACTCACTCAAAAGCAAACCTAAGCCAAATCTTTTCAAAGTGGAAGAGACTTCAAAACAGTAAGCTTGCAGAATAATGAAATTCTTCAGACAAAAATTGACCACTTAAAGACTAAAAAAGCCAAGCAACAAATCTTTCTGGGCAGAGAGATTTGAAAAAGCAATGAAAAAAATGGTATATGTGACTGTGTTTAAGCACAAAGACGTGTACACGCGCTTTTGATAAAGGAAACTTGCATATACGCGGGTTCAATTCACAAAAAGAAGCATGTGTACTCTATTGTAAACAAAGTAAAGTGCATATACAAAGCTTTGCAAGAAAAATAAAAAGCAAAGCCAGATCAAAAAGATAAGACTTAAGGTCTGAGGCTCTACTGGACCAAATAAGACTGTAACAGCAAGCAAACCAAAAACTGAGCCCTAAATGACATTGAATAACCCAAACTATGAATAACAAGTTTGTTATCTCCAACGGAGTCGCCAATTCTGTTACAAGAACAATTGCCCTAGGGCTTTGGTTTGGAACTCCAACAGAGCAAGAGAAAACTACAATAAGAAACACTCATACAACTCATGCCACATGCTTATATAAACAAACTATGTGAGAGAGACCATACCTAAATGTCCTTCGTTTGGGTAGATCTTGCAGGGTTCAGACCCTCTGCAACTCCTGATGATCTTCAAACCTTAAAATCATTCAATTCAAACATACATAGCAGTATATAGATAAAGAATTCTAATGAAACTAACCTTGTATCATATAAGCAAATGATTAGTTATACATCAAAATAATATTCATATATGAATTACAACACTATCTGATGCATACACATAGTTAATATCATAAACAAGACAACACTTCTTTTTATTGTAGAAAGCTATAACTAACACAGAGAGAATTCACTTGAGTCTTCTTCTTCTAGCTCCAAGCGGAACCGTCCTCCAGATTTGTCCAGTCCTAGTCTTCAACAGCCTCCTTCCATAACCAATTCCATGATTTCTCAAGCAAGAGGGAGAATATCAACAATCAAGGAAACAAGGGTTTCCTAAAACTTGGGGAAGTTCCTAAAGCATAGGGATACTTTGGACTCAGTTAGGGATAATCTCAATATACTAACTCTATCTCTTCTCCTCCTTAAGGCCTTCCCATAGAAGTCTATTTATAATTATCCCAATTAGTTTTTTAGTTTTGAAATAGTTGGGCAACAAGCACTAGGAGGTAATCAATAGGTAAAACCTGTGAACTCTGCCCAAAATTAAGGAAATTTAATTTTTTAAGTGTTTTAACACATATACATGGATTGGGTATTGACTAACCCACGTGTACACGCTTTTATCTGAAGGCAAAGTAGTGTACAGGGAATAAAACATTGTTTTTAAAATATTTAGACCAAGTCTGGAAGGAGGGGTTGCCCTAGCCCATAAACCAAACATCACAAATACCAAGGGTGGTAAATGGTGCTATAACAATATGGTACCCAAAACTAGTGATTTCATTTGAAACATCACTTGGATTGTATGATCCAAATATCACATCTGCAATGACTGCTCCACCAACTTCTCCTAGATAGCCCACCCAAAGAATACCAAAATTTCATTTATCATCCTTTGCAAATTTTATATCAAAAGGACCCCAGACATGATCACAAGAACTACGAGTCTCTCGAATGCAACAGTAACTTGGGTTAGCAGTTGTTTTTGTTGGCCAAGAAAAAACAAACTTATTTTATCTAGAGCCTTTGCCTCCAATGTCAAGTCTCCACCTACTATTAACATCGTTGCATTTGTATTGCATGTAGTCTGAACAACCCCAACTATTAAACTATCATTTCCTTTGCATGCAACAACAACTCCTATGGAATTATTCTTACAAATTTGATCATGTCGGCAAGTTGAAGGATGTTTAAAATGTTTGAGGGATTTTAAGCCATTCATTTTTTGTAGATGTTTGTTTTCTTTTTCGATGTGAGAAAAGTCTCATTTCTATTTGTTTAGGAGCATTTCTTAAGGTGGTATGAGCTCTCTAAGATGAGTTTGTATGCTATAATATTATTGAAGTTGGAAATAACATCAAAAACCTCCTACTTTTAACTTTTGGTTTATGTAAGGAGTTATTCTTGGTTCTTCTTATTTTCTAGATTGTTTCCAAGAGAGACACAACCAATGGAAAGTGCGACAACATATTCTTATTCCTACCGTAGAAAACATTTGAAATATTCCTTTCTATGGACAAAGATATTGAAAAATAAACCCCATACATAGTGTTGGAACTCATAGTTACTTATTTCACATAGAACACCACCTAAAAATTCTATACTCTTGATCACAAAAACATAATTCTGACAACATGCTAGAATTGACATAAAAATTGACTCAAAAGGCACATACATTATCTTGAATCTCTTCTTACAAAAAACATTATCAATTGCATTGTGCATTAAATTTGATATGATATTATTTGTTCTATGAAATGTTTGATTTAAACCATTTAGTAATAAGAGTTTGGAATCCTGCAGTTCATGAATTTCAATAAAGAGCATTTTCATAAATCCTTTAGAGTTAAGGTGTTGTGCATTGCCTTAATTTTGAACATATTCTAGAATATTGGTCTGGTTGGAGTCTCCATGAAACATAACATTTTTCATAAAAAATTACTTTTTTCTTTTATGTTATTGTTTCCTATACTATCGCTTTAAGGTGTTTCCATTGCAACATGTGGTGCAATTTCTAGTTAAAAATCAAAGAGCTTCAATTCTACCATATATTTCATAATCAGAAAAATGAAAGTTCAGTGGGAAATCACATCCAAAATTATTTGCTTAGTACAATGATTAGATTGGAAATGAGGAATGATAATGCAGTTAATGAATTTGCTAATCTCTAACTCTTTGAAGGGATTTATTTGGCGACCCTCAACCAAAACGATGTCGTCGGTGTTTCCTCCAGCTGGGCATTTGAGGCAAGTTGCTCCAGGCCTTTGGACAGATGTCGTCCTTTCATTAATACCTTGTGTTACGAATGAGCATGTCCCTCAAAGGTTTTAATCTTGTTTGTGGTGGGTTGTGGAGAGGGCGATTTAATGATGGTACTCCTTGTCAAGTGCTCTCAGGTTGCAAAGAGGGAGATTTAATGATGGAACTCCTTGTCAAGTGCTCTCAAGATCACGATGATGAAATTGAATCTAGATAGGAAGGTGGTGGAGGGAGAAGAGCTCGAGTAATGGGTTATAAATGGAGGATTCATGCTTTGGATATTTCGCTGGAACAAATCATAATTGGAACTTTATGCAGTTTGGAGAGAGATGCAAGCCATAGTCGTGAAGAATACGAGAAAGTTCAATTAGCCACAAGAATGGATTATATCTCATCATTCATCACTAACCAAGGTGAAAAGATGGCAACGGAAGCCTGAACCCATTTCTCTTTGATATCCCACTAGTTAGAAGTGTTGCAAAAGAATGTGGATCGCCTGCAGATGGTAGTGGATTTGTCACTCAAAGTGGACAATATAGGATGTTTACAGTGGAGATGGTGACCTTGTGAGTTCTTAAGGAAGTGTTTGGGATTTCTGATAATTCAGCTCATGAACCGCATGCAGGACCAGAGAAGGAGGAGCACCTAGAGCGTCCTTTGGAAGTGGCCCCCTCTCACAAGTAGAAACATTGCAGATAGGGCGAGATGGAACCTCTGAAGCTGAACATAATGGTAGTGATTAGTTCTTCAAATGTTTGTATATGTTCTACAAAATTATAGAGTATCATGGTGCCCTTTGGGGGCTCTACAAAATAAGTATGGTTAGAACTCTAGTTAGCAGAAGGAAACGCAAGGCAGCGATAGGCATTTTTTTTTTGTGCGATCAGGGATAGGCTTTTTTGTGCAATTCTGGATCTTTAAATATGGAGATTTTGTTTTGAATGTAAATGTACTTGCAATTCTGGATTTCTAAAGATGGAGGTTTTATTCTGAGTTGATTTAATGTAAAAATACTAGCTCTTTAAAAAAAAATTAGTATAGTCATAGGGTTTTGAATTGAAAACATCTACATAAATAGTGTTTTAGCAATATATTAATACATTCTTTAATAATTATTTTAAGTTTCTTTTTTCTTTTTTTCTTTTTTGTAAGGAGTGGGGTTGTTTTATGTTTTCTGAGTTTCTTTTTTAAAGAAAGACATAAAAGTAAATTTTGATTCACTTAAATATGCATGGATCATGAGACCATTTAATATAGGTTTTCTGACTATAACCTCATATCTAACTAGTAATTTAAGATTCTCCCATATCATTATCTCAACAAAAATTCTTAATATTTCTTGTTTCGTTATTGTTATTTTTATTTATTTGCTAAGTGGTGTGAGTCTTGAGATCACTACATGCTTAAAATTTGGCTTGAGAAACCTCGACCAATGCGCATCTAAGCCATCAAAATCACCCGAGGAATTTTAAATAGGTTATCTCGCTTCACATCATAAAGTACCTTAACACAAAGTACCTTAAGAGTACACCCCATCACCATTTATTCTACACCTCGTAGACTCTATTTCTTTATTATTATATAAATAATAAAATTTTAACTAACCATTTTTTTTTTAATTTTTATAGAAATAAAATTTTTAATTTTCTAAATAAGTTTTCCTATTTCATTAAAAAAAATACTATGTATGAAAGAGTAGTTTGTTCATGACTATATTGGGAGTTGTTTGTTCATGTATCACAATGTATTACACATTCAACATTCTCGTATTCAAATTAATTTTATTAAATGTTTCTAAGTTTGGTTTGTTGACTACTCCAAAATAGGACTAGGCTCATGATGGATGCGAGCTCTGCAACCCTAATGGAGAGGAAGGCATGAGCTAAACTGAACCGTGACCCAAAAAAACCTGACGACATCTACAAAGCTGCAAACCAAGAGCCCAGGAAGAAAGTCGAAATGACAGAGGAGGAAGGTGGGGGGGGGAGAGATCCCCTCCTATTGAGACACGGCGTCAAGGGACTCCCGCTAGAATACAAGTAATCTGAAACCAGCAGGAGATACAAACAAAATGTCAGGACCTGTCCTCGGGGCATGATGGCAGGCAGGTAGTAGAGGAAAATGTCTACCATGTGCGACAAAGAAACCAAGATTCATTATTTCGATGAACAAATTGGAGCGATATAGAATTTACATGAAAGATCATGCATTAATATGTAAGTTCGCCGGAGTTTAGCTGATGAAAAAGGACTCACCAAATGGATACAACAAAAATGGTAGCCCAGAGGTCATATCGAGCTCAAGCTAGGAGCTAGAGGCTTCTTCACGGTAATATTCTCGAACCTGCAAGACAAAGAAAAAGTATTTGAAAATGGTCCTTACTTTCATTATAATGTTGGTTTGTTTATGAGATACTGGGAAGAATGTTATGACCCAGACAAGGAAAAATTTGTAGCAGCCCCAGTTTGGGTCAGGTTATTCGGTCTCCCAATGGATTTCTGGGACACAGAAATACTAGAGGGCATTGGAAATATGATAGGCATATTTGTCAAAATAGCAAAAACGACAAAGAAAAGAAGATACACTTCATATGTGAGAATATGAATATACATGAACATAGCTAAACCTATACCAGACTCAGTGGAACTAGAATGCCATGAAGAGGTATGGCAACAAACCCTAGACTACAAACACATCCCATTTAGATGTTGTAGATGTCATGAGTATGGTCACCTATTTAAGGAGTGTCCAATGAACCTAGAGGAGGGAGAGAATATGAATAAACAAAATCAGAGACATCAAGAAGATAAGGAAGGGTTTCAAGAAGTGAAAAGCAAGAGAAGACAAGTAAAAGAAAACTCCAATGTAGGGAAAAAATAATATCAAGCTCAGCCGATAAGAACAAATAGCTTTGAAGCATTGCAAGGAGAAGAAGAAGAAGAAAATGAAGCCCAAACTGTGAACTATCAGGAAAAAGGAAAGGAGAGAAGTTCGAGTCAAGGCAAGCCAAATCCCAAGAGGAAAGCCCAAAGAGAGCTGGCAGAGAAAGAGGAGAAGGAAGACAGGGAGAAGATGGAAAACACCACAATGGAAATCGACCCAAGCAAAGGAGAGGAATTAAGCATGGAAGAAGAGGTGTTGAGGAAATTGTTGAATGAATGGAGACACCTAGATGAAAGATTTATACCAGAAGACCAAAAAAGACTATACAGAGAAACATTCCAACAGCATCAAGATAAATAGGTACAGGGACAGGTGGAGATGGCAGAACAATTGGGGATGCATCAGGAAAATTCCCAAGAATAATCGAATAGAATGAAAGGAGGAAATAAAAGAGGCTGTAGAAACTTACAGGAGTCTATATAGATTATGGGAGAAATGTTGGTGAATACAGGCAGGGTGGTACCAATATCAGCAGTATACCAACAATTAACAAAGTATCCTGGAATATAATTACATCCTGGAATATAAGAGGCCTCAATAGCAGAGGAAAATAGATACATTTAACTGAGAGACTAAGAAAAGAAAAACCTCAACTTGTTGCTACAAGAAACAAAAATTACAGGAGGGAAAATGGAAGATATATTAAGTAAAATAAAACCAAGGTATGAATGCATGACCATAGATGCGAGAGGTAGCACGAGTGGAATAACAATACCGTGGAACCCAACAGAGATCACAGTGGACTACTAGATAGGTATGAAGAGAATACTCACGGGCGGTTTCGCCTGATAGGAAATAGAGAATGGTTCCTAGTCTCTACAGTATATGGCCATCACATTCCAATGGAAAAGGAAAATTTCCTCCAGCAAATAAAGAGGCTTAGCTAGCTACACAAAGAAAAACTTTGGATGGTAGCAGGGGACTTTAATTTAATAAAAACAATAGAGGAGAAAAAAGGAGGACTGTGAAGAGAAGAGCTGGAAATCGAGAAATTCAGAGATTTACAAGAAGAACTAAAATTGGTGGAAATCCCAACCATAAATGGAAAATATACGTGGAATAATAGAAGGGGAGGGAGTAGAAAACTAGCCTCTCGACTGGATAGATTCTTGGCAATAGAACACTTCATTAGCAAAGATGTATACTATGAAGCATCAATTTTTCCGTGTTTAGGGTCGGACCACTAGCCTATTAAACTCGAAGTAGAGATGAGTCAAGGAAACCAAAACAAGCCCTTTAGTTTGAGGCATTTTGGCTAAGAGAACCGACCCTTGTAGATAAAATGGAGTGGTGGAATAAGAGTGAGATAGTAGGGAGAAAATTGATGCACATCTTTCAACTCAGACTTAAAGATCTAAAAGGCAAAATAAAGAATGGAATAAGGATGAATTCGGCAACATACAGAAGGAACAAGAGTTAATCCAAACAAAGATGAAGGAAGTACAACAGAAAATAATCAATGAAGGTAGAAGTGAAGGGCTAGCAGAGGAGGAAGGGAAATTGATTAATAAAATGGAGGAAAGAAGACAACAAGAAGAAATACTATGGAAATAGAAATAAAGAATCTAATGGTTAAAGGAAGGAGAAAGAAACACAAGGTTTTTTCACAAAGAAATGATCTATCATAGGCAGTAGAATAGGATCTTCTCCCTAGTAGATTAGCAAGGCAATCGTCTTACCCAAAAGGAAGACATGGAGAATCTGCTAGTACAACACTTCAAAGGGTTGTTGACAGAACCAAACATAAGAAGGGAGGAGAATAGAAACAAAATCATACAGCACATCCCTAACTTGGTGAGCAGAGACCAGAACATGGCTCTATTAAGAGAAATATCCAAAACAAAGGTAGAAGAAGTCATTAGGAATATGGCAAGAAACAAAGCACCAGGATTAGATGGATTCACAACCGAATTCTTCTGGACGACATGGCCATTCTTAGGTGAAGACATAGTGAATTTAGTGGAGGAGTCCAGGCGCACCAAAAGAATGCACCTGGCCCTAAACTCCACATTTCTAGCCTTGATCACGAAGGTAGAGCATTCAGAAGAACCATAAGGGTTCAAACCAATAGCACTTTGTAATGTCATATACAAAATTATGGCTACAATTATGGTTAATCATTTAAAACCTATACTACCTAGGTTGATATCTCAGGAACATACAAGGTTTTTCAAAGGAAGACAAATAACAGATGGCATAGTGGTCGCACAAGAGGCAATTCATTCATTAAAAAAACCAAAAACCAAAGGAATGCTGGTTAAATTAGAATTGGCAATAGCCTATGATTGACTGAATTGGGATTATTTACAAGGAATATTGAAGGCATTTGAATTTGATGCAAGATGGATAAGCTGGATAATATCGATGGTAACAACTCTAGTGTTGTTAATTCTACTCAACGGATCTCCCACAGAGGCGTTTAACGCAACCCAAGGGCTCAGGCAAGGTGACCTGCTTTCCCCTTTTTTGTTTATCCTAGCAGCAGAAGGCCTTGGAGGGTAAATAAAGGAGAAAGTTTGAAGTTAACAGTACACTGGCCTCGGACTATGGGGGAACGATCTCCATCAACTCACAAGAAATTTGTAGACGACATCATGATGTATGGATAGGGATCACTTAAGGAAGCAAGGAAAATTATGGAAATTCTCACAGAATTCACTAGTGCTTCAGGGACGGAGATAAACAAAGATAAGTCTTATATATTTTTCTTCAACACAACAACACCCTCAAAAGCCTTCTTAGCAAGAGTAATGGAATTCAAAATAGGAAATTTCCCCTCGAAATACTTAGGAGTCTAGCTAAATGATCAGCAAAACAAAGTAGCAAACTGGAAACCCCTGTTGGGAAAAATCCAAAGAAATATGCAGAACTGGACATTCAGGGCATTGACTATGCCAAGTCGTGTAATATTACTGATATCAATATTACAATATATCTCGATATACCAACTCACCAATCAAGCGACTCCCAAAATAGTATGCCAAAAGATGATAGACATCCTCAAAAAGCTTTTATGGCAAGGACCCTAGAACGAAAAAAAATTTTAAAAAAAATAAAAAATAAAAAATAAAAATAAATATATATATATATATATATTTATTATATATATATATATTATATATATATATATATATTCGCTCTTCTATCATGGAACTGGCCGAGCAACCCCTAAAATAAGGAGGACTAGGACTTTGAGATCCCTATATATGGAATTGGGCCATGGGGGAAAATTTATGGTGGAGATGGATCCAGGGAGGGGTAGACCTATGGAAACAACTATGGGAGAGGAAGTATGACATGCCTAGGTCACTAGAAGGAAAGCTTAGACTCCAAGACAACAAGAAAGGTTCAGCAATATGGAACCTAGCCGCAGATAACAGAAATTTGATCAATAACCATAACTTCTGGGAAATCAAAGGAGGTGACAAAGCCATTTTCTGGGAAGAAGTGTGGCAACAGAGAGAAAAACTAAACAGTAAGCCTCAGCTAGAAGAAGTCCACTAATATACCAACATCCATGGGGAAAAAACAGTTAAAAAATTCTGGAGCATAGATCCTGGAGAATACTGGAGAAAGTGGAAACAAAAATAGGACTGGCCAAATGCACTAGAAACACCCTAGTGGAAGCTATACAAAAATGAAATGGCAACCAGGAAAATAGAAAAAATGGAAGGGTCGAACATACTAAGATGGGGTTATAGGATTAAAGGGATGTTCACAATTAAAGAGGGTTATTAACTACAAGAAGAAAATCTCAGGAATCAAGAGACAAATATCTGGGAAAGCATATGGCAAGAAAAGACATGGCCAAACGTCGCTTTCTTCATGTGGATCCTATGACATGGGCGTGCACTTACATGGGATCAACTGCAAAAAAAAGGGCTGCAAGGACCCTTGATATGCTACTTATGTAGAGAACAACCAGAAATAATGGAGCACATGACCAATACATGCAGATATAGTGATAACCTGTGGAAACATCATAATCAACTCTTCAGAGTTTACGATAGGAATCCAAACAACATGAAGACAACAATCGATAATTGGCGGAAAAATCCTTACCAAAATACAATCGTGAACCAAGCCTGAAGAATTTCGCTAGGGTTTGTCCTGTGGGCAATATGGAAGAAAAGAAATAACTTGATCTTCAAAGAAGAAAGAAGAACTGAAGCAGAAAAATGGAATTAGATAATCCATAACATAAGTGAGACAATACTGGAAAAGAAATGGTATGACGAAGATTGGAAAAGCAATCCACATGAAGAAATAATAATGAAAAGCCTGAACTTGAAACCTAGTATTTTGAACGCATCCTCGTGGAAGCACCATACCTCGAATGGAGAGGATGAAAATTACTATAAATGGCCTCAAAAAGAATTTATCAAACTTAATTTCGATGGAGCTACAAAAGGGAACCTTGGAGCACTGGGGACAGGAGGATTATTCAGAGATGACAAGGGGAAAACACTCAGAGTCTATGCCATGGACTGTGGCAATGCGACCAACAATGAAGCAAAGCTTCATGCTCTAAAAAGGGGACTGGAAATTGCGATAAGAGAATGATTCCAAAGACTATAAGAAGGAGACTCGAAAATGGTGAAGAGCTACAACAAGGAACATAGTGGGAAAGAATCATCCAAAGTTGGAGAATTGCATGGCTGGTCCAAGAGATTAGCAAGCTAATTCAACAGATAGGATACATTATCCCAACACATGTCCAAAGGATGGGCAACATGGCAGCGAACAATCTGGAAAACTGGAGATGCGACCACATAGGTAGAAACCTAGATATAGAAGCAAAAGAGATATTACAAATGGAGGAAATGAAGAAACTATTGGAAATACTAGAAAAAGACAAGGAGCACGAAGAGAACCCTCGATCGGGGTGTAGAAAAGAAGAGGAGGTTGGCCAGCGGAGATGGGAAGTGGAGATGTTAGACATCATCCGCACGAGTGTAAGGACAAGGATCTCTTCAGGATGTGGAGGAAGAGGACAATGGGAAGGGCAGGTAGAAGGACAAGGCAGGGAGGGAGCAAGCCTCGAGAGGAGGCAGGTAGAGCCAAGAAAGGAAGACAACGAGGAAGCTAGGGGAGCTAGTGGGATATTGGGCAGAATGATGCCATAAGTGGCAGGACAATGGAGAAGGGCTCACTGCAAGAGCAGACGGAGACAGGTGTGAGTTAATGAGAGCTAGAGCGGGAAGGGACAGAGGGCCATCATCCCGAGGTGAAGGCATGGGGAAAAGGGCGGCAAGTAAATGTGATGGACAGGTGGTAGGTACACCGAAGGGCAGAAGGGAAAGGGGAGTAAAACAAATGGGTAGAGAGTTCGTTGGTAGTTACATGTAGAAGGCAAGAAGGAGAGCAGGAGTAGAGAAAGGTGGTAGACACAGGATGATGACACAAACCAAGGAAAGCAACGGCACCAACTCTGGTAGACGGTGTGTTCTTCTCCATTTCCTAAACCTCAAAAGTATATTTATGTTAAATTCTATAGTCTTTGGGAAAGAGATCGGGAAAGGTATGGACTCTGAAAGAGTCGAAACGAGGATCTCCTAGAACACCACCTGGGTCGAGAGTGTGTACAAAAGAATGAGAGAAGAAAGAATCAAAACTCTGGCTCTGAAGAAGGCGCATAGAGAGAAAGGAGGAAGCCAATGAGAGAAGAGTGAACCTAGAAAGGGAGTGGTCTGAGGAATCCCACTCTGGCCAGGTGGCTCCTAAGGCTCGAAGGAGATGTCGTAGGTAACTGGAATAGAGAGGAATCCACCCTGGAGACCTCAGGAGATGAAACATGAGATAGTGCAGCCCCTGAGAAACCTACTTGGAATTTCTAGAGAAAAAAACGAGAGGAAAGTCAAAGTTTCAATTAGACCAAAGAATATAGAGAAGAGCGAGAAGGGAATGAAATTACCTAGTGTAGTACAGAACAGGGACATGGTCCTTCCATTTAGTTCCCCCGGTAGGTTTTCTATGGTTAAACTTCCTCATAGTGTCCAGAATAGAAACACAATCCCCACTAGTTGCTTCCCTGTGAGGTTGTCTATGTCGAACCTTAAGGGTGATGGCCAACGAAGTGAGACTAACCTGAGAAAAGAAGAATTGAGGGTCAACAAAGAGAAAAACCAAGAAATGGTAGGGGGAAAGATGAAGGGAATTCTAAGAAAACTCAGGTCGATTGGTCTTGAGAGGGACACCAAACATGGCTCAATTAATTGTAAAATTGATTGGGTGTTATACCAATAGAATATTGATACTCTTTATGGTTATGTTATAGCTTTAATCATAATCTGCGTCTAGTACAGTGTGAAGGCAAGCAAATGGGGAGAAGCCAATAGCAACATCGACAATGACAGAATGGGAAGAGATGGAAAAGAAGCGACTAAGAAGGGCAATAGAGGTACAGGTAAAAAGACAGTCGAGTGGGTGGGAAGCTCCAATAGAGAACAACGTAAGAGAGGGAGAAAGATAGGACAGGAGCATATGGAAACCCTCATTGACGCGTACATGGTAGGGAACCCACCTGAGGTCAAAGCCCAAATAGCGAGTTGGGAGTGAGAATTAAATGGCAATATTACCAACCAAGACATTCCCATGGAAGAATGGGAAGACATGGTTCAAGACCTAGGCAACACCAGTGGATGGCACGCCCTATTCAGATAAACAATCCAACAATACTGGGTCATGAAGAATGTTGTGGCCCAGGCCATGACTCTCAACAACGAACAGGTAGAAAGCAAAGGTCCGGAGGCACAGGAGGACGCCAAAGAGAAAGATCCCATAAGAGCAGAGCTACTCAGGGAGATAGCGGCAATTCAGTTACAAACATATCGAAACAACCTAGCATTGGGAAGGATTGAACAAAATTTGCAAGATGTGAAGAGAAGCGAGATGCTGGGTTCCAGTGCTAAAGCCCCAGTCCCCGTGATTTCCTCGAACAAGGAGTAAAACAACGATCTAGATAAATTTTGTTTCCGTTTCATGATGATTAGCTTTTATTTTTCAAAGTTGATTTGTAGTATAGATAAAATAGACAATGTTATTAGGTTGATAGAGAAAGACTTATACAAATTTTCGACAACTTTTAACATTGACAGGTGGCCAACCTGGTTTCCTATGGGCAGGTTAAGGCCACCCGGAACAAATGGAAAAACCTGATTTTGGAAAGTTAATATAAATAGCGAAAGTACTACCAAGTTTACAAAAAAAAAAAAAGAAATTTGGTTTGTTGACTCATGAACATGTATTCGTATCTTAAATCTTCAACATTCTCATAATGAAATTCATTTTCATTTTATTGAAAGTTTCTAAGTTTGTTTCGTTGACTCATTGAATTCATGTTGTACATTTTATTCACATCAATATGATTATCATTGCACTTGCCATTCCTCTCATATGGTTGAGTAAATTTCAATAAAGTTTGCCAGAAGTTTATTGGTAGTTTTTTTAGTTTCAAAATCATATAATTTATATCATTCATCTTCAAACATTAGTATATGGGAAAAACTGATCTTCAAACATTATAGTAATTGACAAAAGGAAAAACTATGATATAATATAGAGTGAAAATCAATTTTATTAATTAATCAAATTATTTAAAAAATATTTAAATCTATATTGCGGTAATGTACAATGTCTAGAATCTTAAATTTAGGTGTCAACGTTTAATCTCAAGTTTGCCAATAGTTTTATGATAGATAAGTGGAAAGTCTTAAATCCCAATACTGAGCGACGAACATGCACCACGAGTCTCATCATGCACCACGAGTCTCATCAAATGTAGTTCAAAGGAGGACGCACAGTGGCATCTTGAACCACCATTCCATATCCGATTTGATATCTCCCTCGTTATGATAGAGGCGATTTGAATTTAATTCCCCAATTGGTTATACCGGTGGAGGTTGGAATGGGGTTATGGTTGTAGTTATTGGAATTAGATTTGTAGTTATATTTTTAGAAGTTGGAATGGGGTTATAGTTGTTGGAATTGGAATGGGGTTGTAGGTGTTGGAATCCACGTTAGTCTAATTGCCAAATTTTTTAGTAAAAATAAATATTATTAAAATTAAAATGATTCCACGTTAGTCTAATTGCCAAATTTTGTAAGTAAAATTTAAATATTATTAAAATTAAAATTAAAATTAATGATAAAAAATTAGTGTAATCTGGAAATGTCTATTTAAAATAAAGTAAGGCAGTTTTTAATTGAAATTTCTATTTAAAATAAAGTCATCTAGTTTTTTTAAAAAGTTTTTTGTGTGAGTTTTTTAAAAAGTTTTTAGTGTGATTTTTAAAAAGTTATTTTTAATGTTTTTAGTGAAATCTTGATTTGTGTTATTTACACTGGGTTTTGATTATATATAGATTTAGCACTCTCTTTTAGAACACTTTGATTGTGCTTTGTTTACTTATCAAATTTGTGATTTCAATTTCGGGGAAGTTTTAGAAAAATCAAATCAGAATAAACCAAAAAAATTCACTAAAAACAACTGGATTTTTTTAACTACAACTAGAAGTTTTTAACTACAGAGATTGTGCCTGGAGCAACGGTATAACACGGTTTGGTTAAATGAAGCTTCCAGCGTCCATGTAGATTGCATCACAATTATTTCATTCTTAAAATCGCCCTGCCAGTCGTTGACATTAACATTTAAATTTCGCGACTTTTTCGCTGGGTTTTTTTAAGCAGAGCTGCCATTCGGAGGTCTCCGGTGCGCAGCATTTAGTCTTCGTATCTTTGCAATAAAAAAAGCATTTTATTGAATCTTCAACATCATCACTTCAGGGAATCTGAATTCAATGCGGCGCTTTCTCAACGCCCACATGTTCTCTGAATGCAGTCAGATGGTTAAGGCAACAAGACGATTGACAGAGTTGGTGGGCAGTTTCAGAGGACAGCCAATTTAAAAGAATAGAAAAGATCAACAACAGCATGGAAAGCTGTAAGAATGGAGGTCGCGGGGTCGATACCGCTAGCCCTGTTAATGATCTGGATGGCGCTTAGTTTTACAGAGGTAGAATCTCTGAAACAAAGTTATGTCCCTGCGCTCTTCGTAATGGGGGATTCTCTGAGTGACAATGGAAACAATAACTTCCTTCCTTCTGTGGCCAAAGCCGACTTCCTTCCTTACGGCATCGATTTCCCGCTTGGGCCTACAGGGAGGTTCTGTAACGGGCGTACTGTTTCAGACTACTTCGGTAAGGACGAGCCATTATTAATAATTCATTGTAGAAGCTAGGCGTTCTCCATGCAGGTGATAACGCTCTGACTCGCACCATGAAAATATTTACAGAATTATATGCATAGTTTTCAGGGTTGTTTCAGTGGTTAAATTGTTATCAGTAACTTTGGATTTATAAAGTAAATTAAAGTTGTTTTGTATTTTTCGCAAATATATATATATATATTTTCCCATATATATGTGTGGGAATTTGATTGGTATATATTTGTTAAGGGCGTTGATTTCTGGAAAAGGATTGTTTTAAGTATTAGGAGTTTTTGTAGTGTATTATATTATATTAGATATTATTTTTTGGGATTCAGTTGGGTTAAGTTAGTCATTTAACTAACTAATTTATCGTGAAAAATCAGTTAGTTACGATTAACTCTCATGGAAATGGTCATAGATAAATGACTTACGTTAACTTAGATGAATCCAAAAAAAATGATATTTAGAAAGATTGTTGTTCTTCCCAATTTAAATCCTGTAATTTTATTTTATTTTAATATTATGGTGTAAGATTTATTCAATGTGCTCATTGGATTATAATGGCTAAGAGTTTTTATATTTTTATATTTTTTTTCTTAATATTATGGGAAAGTGGCAATTTGTTCCAGGCAAAATATATCAATAATTTCTAATTTAGCAAGATATTGTCTCAAATTCCTTTATTAATAATTTTATTATAAGATTACATACTCACAATGATCTATTTTATTTTATTTTCGTGGAAAATTATAACTTTCTATTAATTATAAAAGCTTTCTATCAATTATGCACATAATGCATTTTTTCCCATCCCAAGCTGCACCACTCAAGAGGATGGTGCCCATATAATAAAAACCAAAAAACTAAAAAATAAAAAATAAGGTTGGGGCTAAGTAAAATATTGTAGATACTTTTTTCTTCTTTTCTACTTTTCTTCATCCTCCTTGATCCAGAGTGGTTTGTTACAATAATTAGTTGGTTCTCTTATCTCTACCTAGGATGTTTCTTATCTGAGTCTAAGCTCCCAGATGTAGAAGGAAGTTTGACTCCTCCTATCTCCTTCTCCTTAGGCATTTATTGTCCTAAGTGTCCTTCTGCTCTTGGATTTTGTGACACTCATACCACTATTCCCGATTTGGGATTTCCTCAGTGATGGGTTCCCAAGTCCTCCTCTTCCTCTTATTCCTTGGGTTTTGGCATTGGGAATTGCCATCCCTTAAGATTTTTGACTGGTTTTTTCCCTCTTGGGATCTTTCTTTGCCAAAGAACATGTGGTTTGTAGATGTCCAATTTGGAGACAAAAGCAATAGATGTTGTGTTCTCATAATCTAAGTGGGTCCAGGAGTGGTCATTGCATGTCAAAAGGATACTGTGAGGTAGTCATTTACTAAGGTCTACCTCAACACATATCCTAGCAAAGGTATAAATTGTTTCTTTAGTTCTTTATGTATCCATCTTGATGTATTGGTTCTTTCTTTGTGTATCCATCTTTATGTACTCCCCAACATGTTGTTGATTCCTTCCAGGACTTTTGGATGCCATAAGTGAAGGGGTAAGTTATGTAGTCTTACCCAGACTTTATTATTAAATAGCATTAATTAATTCTAAGAAATATCTTAAACTCTTACATATAAATTAAAATTAAGATAAATAAATATTTTATATTTATATACTATATATTATATATATATATATATATATTATAATTATATATATATTCAAGGGAAATCTATATTTTCCCTTTTTCATCTCTAGGGCTAGAGTGAGGTTAATACAACAATATTCATAGACATTTAGCCATTACAACAATATTTCTCATCATTATGCCCACTCACAAAGAGAGACAACAACACCCTATTGCCAAACCACATAAATAATCCCTATTAACACTTATATATATATATGGATTTATATTTATAATAATAAATTTATTAAAAACCTTGATAAGTACTCTAATTGGTTAAAGTTTCCCTTTGACTAATCTTTAGCCCTATGTCATGTTTAGCCTTATGTCATAACGCAGAGATTCAATTCAAAGTCAAGTTCTTTGTGTTTAGTCGGCTAGGCATATACAAGCTTAGGAAAAAAAATTATGAAAATCTACATCTAGGGTTAAGAGGGTTATTTTTTCTCTCACTTTGAAATCGTCATGCCATGCATTATATAAATATGTTTCTAACATGTACTAGGTTGAAAATTTCAATGATTTAAATGTATTTCGAGGGTATGTTTTGAAATATATTTCAAAAATATAATGAATAGCATTAAAGTTGTTTAATCAAATTTCCAAAAATCGAATCTTAATTTACAATTAAGACAAAAGCATAATCCATTTCAATTTTTAATTATCAATTATCTTATTTGTGTGCATGTATAAATATAGGAGAGTTTTTGGAAATTCCTTTCGTGCCTCCCTACTTAAATCCGTCCACGAGAGGGCCGAACGTTATGCGTGGAGTAAATTATGCATCAGCAGCTGCAGGCATTCTGGAAGAAACCGGCAGAAACTACGTGAGTTTTATGCATATCTGGACACCTAATTAGAGTTTCAAATACGTTTTATTTTTAATTTTTTTCTATATTTTACATTGATGATAATTTAAGAATATTTTAGAAATTGATGAAAATAAAAGTATTGAATTTAGGTTAATTGAGATTTTTTAAATGGAATGGTGTTTAAGTGTAATTTTTTGAAATTTAATTAGTGAAAATATTTGTGGTCAAATTTTTATTTGTGTTATTTAAATTGGTTTTTTTTATTGTATATGGATTCAGCTTCCTCAAAAAATTTATGGGGCACTTCAATTGTGAAAAGTTCACATGTCAAACTTGTGATTTCAATGAATCCTGCGAGATATTAGACAAATTAGATCGGAAAATAAACGAGAGAACTATCCAAAAATTTGTACTTAAAAACTATTAATTTTTGAAATTTCACTATGAGAAGAGAGGTCAATTTGCTTGACCTCTCGTCATTAGAAGAAAGGTCAATTTGTTTGACCCCTCTCTTGACCATCAGATTTATTGACCATGTCAGATTCCTAGATATTCCCAAAACTGCAATACAAATCATGGAAATTCCGGCAAGATTTTGATAAAATCATGCAGGGATTTTTGTAAATCTAGGTTATAGCTTTCAAACTTCAAATTTCTAGTGCCCCAAAAGTTTTTTATGATGCAGAATCTATTTTCACCATAAAAACAGGATTAAATCATAACACTACTACTGCAATATTTCTTGAATTTTTTTACCCAGATTCCAACCACTTTTCACCATATAAAAGATTCCCAATATAAATAATTCCTCCCCTTAAGTAAACTACTCCATACACAAAACCATAGAAATATACTCCAGATAAAGAAAAAATCCTCCCCCTAAGTAAACGACTGCATACAGAAAGCTATAGAAATATACCCCAGATAAAGAAAAAAGAATTTAACTATTTTTTATTTATCCTGATCCACTTTTCCAAAATATTCGGAAATTTACAATCCACTTAAAAATATCTTACAACATAATGAAAAATGATCTCCTACAACGCCTCTGCATGTTGGGTTTCACCGGTCATAACAGTTTTCACATCATTCATTCACTGATATCAGCGATTTGATATTGCAGGGTAGCAGAATATCGTTTAGCCAGCAAGTTTCCAACTTTGGTATTACAGCCCGGGAGATCGCTGTACAATTGGGAAGCGCTCAGGCTGCTGCAAAATACCTCTCAAAATCTATTTTTTTATTTTCCTTCGGAAGCAACGATTACATCAATAACTACTTACAGCCTTCTATATATGCAACAAGTCGGAGATATTCGCAACAGAGCTTTCGGGACCTACTCCTCTCTGAATACTCCAAACAGCTCTCGGTACTAATTTATCTTCGTACAACTTTTACATTTTCTCAAACAAAATCTAAGAAATCAGATGCAATATAGTCGTTGACTGTATATATAACCTTTGCGGAATAGGCATTGATTTTAAGTAAAATTTATGCTCAGGCTTTATATGAGCTCGGTGCAAGGAAGTTCGTGGTGTCCTCTGTTGGTCCTTTGGGCTGCATTCCAGAGCAGCTGGCCTCTGCTAATTCAAATGGCATCTGTGTGAATTTTGTCAACGAACTGGTCGAAGATTTCAATGGCGGACTTCGACAATTGATGAGTTATCTAAACGAAAATCTGCCAGGAGCAACCTTTGTTTCTCAGAGCTCTTCATATAGCACAGTGCTGGATATCATCAACCACCCACGTTCATACGGTAATGGTTATTATTGAGAATCTGCATATTATATTAGTATAAAATTCATCTCAGAGGATTCAATAGCTTCAAAACTTAAAATATTATTATTATATTATATCAAAATTTATTTGTGGAAGCAAGTTTCTAACTAATTGGTGTGGTTCATCTACACACATTTTGAACCAAGTAGTGTGATTTATCATTGGACAATATATAGATTTTGAACCAAGTAGTGTGATTCTTCATTGGACAATATATAGATTAATGATGAATCACACTGGTTGGTTCTAAACTCGTTATGTAATTCTCATCCAGAAATTTCTCAGAAATAAGATATAGATCACATAAACCTAAATTAATCATTATAAATCTTATCAAAATTAAATTTCTAAAAAGCATTTTGTTTTTTAGGCTTTGTCATTTTATATAATTATTGAAATTTTGCAATTACCATATAAATGTATAATTGACCTTATTCTCACTCTCTCTTATTTCAATTATTGATTTTAAAAATTAGATTAACTATAAACTGGCTTTTATTTATCTGATTTAAAATATTCTTGAAATCAACAATAAAATTAAATTTAACAATCCAACACACAATTTATACTAAACCTATAAAATGATAATATGGCCCATTCAAAATCATCACATTTTATTGTTTCACTGTGTCTATATTATATAGGCATGGTATAATTAGAAGAATCACATTTTATTGTTTCATTGTGTCTATATTATATAGGTATGGTGTAATTAGAAGAATAGGGACAAGGCCTTTGATGACTTCACTGTGCCTATAAAATGTAGTCATGGTGTAAGTAGAAGAGCAAGGACAAGATCTCTTTGATTGTTTCACTGTGCTTATAAAATGTAGTCATGGTGTAAGTAGAAGAGCAAGGACAAGGTCTCTTTAATTGTTTCGCTGTGCTTATAAAATGTAGGCATAGTGTAAGTAGAAGGGTAGGGAATAGTCATGGTGTAAGTAGAAGAGCAAGGACAAGGTCTCTTTAATTGTTTCACTGTGCTTATAAAATGTAGGCATAGTGTAAATAGAAGGGTAGGGACAAGGGCTTTGCCCAATAGTGCTACATATTAGTATAAAGATGCATTAGAATTTACACCATTTAAAAATTATCTTTTATCATTTATTTATTTCATTTTCTGAATTGGTTGCATATTTTGACATCCAATAATGGTTAATGAGTATAAATTTAACAATTAATTAATATTGAATCTGCAATCCAATCCAAATAAAAATCTCCATTAACTAAAGTGATTAAAACTAAGGTGATTAATGAACTAAGTTAAAATATGTGTGATAGCAAGGTTTACATAAATCTAAAATATTATAATATTATGATAGCATGGGTGACATAAATCTAAAGTAATATTAGATAATGTTGTTAAAACGCATTGCTTTATGATTTAAGGGACTTTGAATGCATTGCTTTGTTTTATTGAAATTCTTAAATGGTGAACTTCATTAATGCAGGGATTAGTGTTGTCAACGAGGGATGTTGTGGAGTGGGGAGATTTCGTGGTCAAATTACATGCAATGCCTTGGTTTTACCATGCCCCAACAGAGGTCAATATGTATTTTGGGATGCCTTCCACCCAACTGAAGCAGTGAATCTAATTTTGGCAAAAGCAGCTTTCGATGGAGGGCCAGCTGCTGCTTATCCTATCAATGTCAGGCAGCTTGCACAGCTATAAATGACTGATATTGGTAACTTACTAGCTTCTACTGATTATAGTTTGCCCTTCCCTAGATGGTTGATGTTGGTACCTTAATAGGTACTGATGATTTCTGAGATCTGTATGAAAGGAGTAAAGCAGCAGTGGCTTTTTCCTATGAAATTAATGCATCTCGTGGAGAGTTTACTGAACTACCATGCCTATATGTTTTATAGGAAGAAATAATAGAGATAATATTTCATATCTTTACGCTGAAACATAGTATAAAGGTTGCTAATCAGCATTCAGGGAAATTTCAAATTAAAACGAAATCTTAACTTTGTAATATTGATTGAGTTAGGAAAGCTCTCAAAAATGGTAAAACAAATTATGAAGATATTTTGTGAACGGACTGCAAAATCTCCATACAGTTTTACGTGGCTGTAATTGATCAATGTTTGGCTTTTGAAGGGATAAAGTGATTAAGGTATTTGAAATCTTCTTGGAGTTGTAGGTAATTTTAATATTAGTGAAATATGGATATGTACTTTAGGTTTCATCCGAACTTTTCCAGAATTTGGTTTAATAAAAATTCAAGTTTTGTATTTTTCATGTTAACATACATAGCTTCTACTATGTCATAGTGTCAATATCTACCACACCATAATGTCAATATATCCCAAACCAATAGTGAATATATGTTTCAGAGAGCGAATCTGATGTTAGGATGTGTTGTGAGTGTATTCGTGCACAATCGACTTGTATATTAGGCAAACAAAAGGATCATTATAAACATGACATTAATGTTTTCTTAGACAACAAAAACATCAAAAATCACGAATTTAAATTGCCATTATGTAGAGTTGTTGAATTTCCATTATGTAGAGTTGTCCCTTATGAATAGAAGCCAATCATTTAATGATCTTCTTTAACATTTTCAACTACATTCTTCTCTCTTTTTTGTTATTTGGCTGGTTGGATATAGCTGGGAGACCTTCAGATCACCATTTCATCTTAAATCATATAGACCCCTGATCTAACTGTATATATTCCAAGAAATCTGGACTCTTCTTCCTGTTTGCAATGCTTACATGGTTATTCTTTAGTTGTTTTGGGTAGATAGTTCATTGCTAACATTGAATTGAGGTTTCTCTCAGGGTTTTGTTAATTAGGATCTATGTGCAACCAAAAATCTCTTCTTTTGGGTAGAGATTTCATCACTAGCATTGATGTAAGGTTTCTCTCGACGTTTTGTGATTAGGATCTATGTTCAAGAATAATCTCATTACATTGTGAGAAATTATGAGGAAACATATATTCACCTGCATTGGTTTTTCTCAAATAAGGTTAAATTTGTATACTGATATTATTAGAATATTACTATCTAATAATATTAATGTAGAAGAAGGATGAATCAATTGTTATTGGGGAGATTAACAATCTTTATGATAATAAGGAAGGCTACAATGATAAGATTAAATTCATGGATTCAATCATGGAATCTTATTTATCACAATTTATCATCATTTCATAGAGGTGATTAGAAGAAACTTCGTCCCATGCTCCTCTACTTTGTATTACTCTAATTTGTATCGTCTTTCACTACTATTTTGTATTGGAAACAATTGCTCCAATTACATTCAGTTAACATGTAGTTTCAGACACTTTACTTACAATATGTGTTATTCATGTTAGAGTAGTAATGCTAAAGTTTTAATTTAAGAAGTGTCTAGTGATGTATGTGTGAGTTAAGATTAGCATATTTTTAATAGTTTTGAATCTATTTAATTATTAGTTTTAAGCAATTGAAACAAGTTATTCACTCATCAGCTACTCATATTTAAGTGTGTTATTTTGTAGTTTCCTCCTTTGTCTATTTATCAAATTAATATCAGAGCACGTTGTAAGCATCTTTCACCAGTTAAGTGAAAATTGCTATGTGAACGTTGTTAGCTGAGAGTATGAGAGTTGATCCCTAAGAGTTTGTAGATCCATTTATTTTACAACATTGTTATTGCGAAAGACGCATAACCAAAGAAACCAAACTTGCTTGGGGCTTTTGCCAGAATAATCAATTATCATTATGGTGTACAACTAGTAGAGCCACCACCATATCAAAATAAATACCACATTAGAAGAGTTCGCTAAAGGGTTTCGAATCAACAAGAAAATAGCCACCACAAGCCACCATGCTTTGAAGGTTTGAAGCGTCCTCTCCCTCGGCCCCCACCTCCACAGATTCAGGATAGTATGAAGGGATTTATTTGTTGCATGCAAACCTGAAGGAGCTATAAACCTGGAGATATTTCTAAATATTTTTTGTAAAGTAATTTTTAATTATTTAATAAAACAAGTGTAATATGTAGTATTGTTATTTTTTTCATTAAAAAAAAAGAGTAATTTCTTCTATTGATGAAAACGAAAGATAGTTACATTTGTTAGTTATTAAAACCATCCATAAATCCAGAATGACCACAAAAATGAAAAAGACACAAAGTCTAAGAGATCCCAAAAAGAAAATCCATTTGAAAAAAATAGAAAAGCCAATAAAAAAATTCAAAGTCTCTTCTAATGAAACACGAAATAGACGAATAGGAAGGTGTTGTCGCTACTACAACACCCTCCAAAATTTCACTACATTCGAATTTTAGAGCCAACCTTATTATCGTATCAAGTGTATTTTTATGTTGTTTCACATGCCTTAAGTGTTCTTGAGTGTTCTCAAGTGTCGTCGCATTGATTAGAACATCTATATATGCATTTCATGATCATATCACCTTTATTGTTGTAAAACGAGACTTCTGGCTCGCAGTCGCACACACTTCACTAGTGATAACTGGGAATGTGCATAAAGTGGTGTTTTGATGTATATTCATTATTGATCAAGTTTTTCTAAGTTTTCTCAATGAGTTAGTATATGTCGCACATGATTTTATGTCTGGAACTTGTCTTGCTCACCCCTTGATCGATCATCTAGACTTAGACAAATTTGGGTTGCAAAGCAAACCCATTAACAACAACAATGCATGAACGTACTCTGAAGCCTTGATGGGAGACCCTTCATTGTTCAAAAGTGAACGTTGTGCCTTCCTTGAGAGCTGGGTGCACTCCAAAAGCACAAATTCCCTTCCTTGTTCTAAACTATGCTCTTCAAAATGACTAAGTCTTCCTTGGGCACACTCCTTCAACTTGAAGAAGTGTTTCCTACTTGAGTGCATTGGCGCACACTGAGGACTCAAAGTTAGATCCTTCGGCCTTCCCCAATGCGCTATGAGGCCCCCTGAACTGCTTGAGCACATTAATGCACTTTGAAGGCATGAAGCCCCGGCCTTCAGCCTTTAAGAATGTGGCATGTGCCCTTCTTGAGGCCTCTTGAGCACATGAGTGCACCTCAAAGGCACGAAGCCTTAGCCTTCATCCTTCAAGAGTGTGCCTTGCACCCTCCCTTTCTCCCTTGAGCACATAGCACACTTGGGAAACCTGAAGCCTTCCCCTTCATCCTTTGGACTTGCGACATGTGTCCTGCCTTTATTGTTTTCTCCCTTTGAGTGCATGTCAAAGCCTTAAGGCTCCTCCTTCTTAGTCCTTTAGCCTTTCCAAGTGCGCCCTTGCACCTTGAAGCTCCTTTGACTATTTTGAGTGCACTGAAAAGGCATGAACTGGAAAATATGCATAAACATGATAGAGTATGAGATTTTCAGACTGATAGTTGTTCTTCATGATTGATTGTAGAAACAGGTATTTCAAGGACCTCATGATAAGCACACACAAGGAATATTAGGAAAAGAGGATAAACAAAGGAAGTGCAGAAAGAATCAAGAACACACCTGAAACTTGATGATCAAAGCACCCTAAAAACTCCAAGATTGAAGACCCTTTGGAGGGTGGATGTGATATGACCAAAAAATGAACAAAGAACAAATATAGTTGCAACTATGTCACCTCCGAAGCGAGTCCATGTCATCAGTGACTCTCTGTTCCAATCATCCAAGATAGTGACATGTCTAGTTTCATCATATGATGATGTGGAAGTCAAGATGTATTATTGTAATTATTGTAAAAGAGAAAAAAGTAGAAGTCCAAGAGTCATGTGTGAACTCAAGAGTCATGTAAGTCCAAAGGAGATAATACCAAACGTTATATGTAATTCCAAAATTCATTTGGATTCTGAAGTTTGCAAAAATCCAAAGGTCATTAGAAGTTATAAAGTCAATTGTCATGAGGATATGAAGGGTCACTTCTCAAGTTATAAATAGATCCTCATTTCTCATGTAAAGGACTTTTAACCTTGGTTTGTCACATAAGGCATAAGAGAAACAAGTAAATACTTTTGGGGAGTAAGTAGTGGCTTCAATGCTCCACTATTAGAGCAAGTGATGTTCATTGTGTTCATGCATCTTGGGACTTTCACTTAATATTGGAATTCTGATGGCCAACATGCTTTCATACATGGATTATGAATGTTTGTACTACTATTCTGTGAATGTTTATGATTCATGTTTTCTTTCACCAATAATAAGGTAGTTGAACTATTTCAGTTATTTTAGTGCTTATCATATTGAGAATATGTTGTAATGGTTGCAACGATCGCTACATATTTGTGGAATATTCTGTTGGATGTTAGACGAAGCATTCATATTTTTGTGTGTCTTTATTAGGGTGATACTATTACCTCTCTCTTAGAGGCTTACTTTCTCTCCCCTCTACAGTAGAATAACCTTTATGCACCTGCAATCGAACATTCACCATGCACACTTGCTTACTTTTTGAAGGCACATATGTGATTCTCTCTCTTACTAACAACTAAAGCCAAGGAAAGTATTTAAGTAGACGTCAGTCAAGTCGTATTCTGGATGAGGCTCCTATGCCAAAAGATGTGAGGTCTAATTGGGACCGCATATTAGGGAGACCCCTTTGAATTTTGGTAGGTCCAACACTGTCAACATTTTTAGTGCTAGAAGGAGGGAAACTAGATTTTTATGGCTAATAAATCCACCTACCCACACCGTACTTCTTTTGGACAAGGAAGTAATATTCCCAGTAGCTCTCTGTCTCATATTCCTAAAGTAGGTGTATCTTCTCATCCCAACTCGAGAAAAACTTGCAAAGTTATCTAGGATCACATCCAGGCAATTCGACCTATAACCCGTCATTTTGCGAAGGCTATTGGATTAATTCGTGGAGCACATAATCTTCCTTACTTTTCGATGATGAAAGAGACAACTCCTACCGAGATAGTAGTTTCTACAATGGAATATTTGGTTTTTTCTACCCTTGAAGAGTTAGAAAAATCCACAGATAACATAGAACAACCAGAGAAACCCCCATCTTACAAAAAAGGGGGTGGGGACAACGTTGTGCTCTCAGACAACATTTTCCACGGGTTACGCGGCCATGGAGAATATTCCTCAGATTCTAAAGAGGAGGAGGAGCATAAAGATGAGAACATGGCAGACCAAGATTTGGATTGGATGTCTCAGGGCCCACTCGCTCTTTTGGGTATTTTACATAAGATGCTAAGACACCCAGAAAATTTGTTAATGAAATATGACCTTGACAAGGCAATCAAAGCAGAATACCATTTGGATAACTGCTACCTACACTTGCAGATGCTCGAGTTACGTTATGATGATGTTTCATGTAGACTCTTTCCTTGTACCTTAGGTGGTAGAGTAGTTGTTTGGTATCACAGTATTTGTTGAAAATGCAACAAGATGATGGAGCTTAGTGAAAAGAAGTTGCCTTCACTAAGTCTGCCCGCAGGCTATTTTTGGCGCAAAGTCTATTTTTAGACATATGGATCATGGTCTATGAGTTGCAGGATGCTATTTGTGGATGATTGGTCATGTTGGTAAAAATAGATGGACTTCTATTTTTAGGGAGTCTATTTTTAGACTGCCAGTCTAAAAATAGAACAATCGAATATTATTAGCTCTTAATAATATTTAGACTATAAACATTATCTTATCCTCTTGCAGCACTTTAGTTCGAGCTACGGATGTGGCACATGCAACTGACAGAAGGAAATACACTTTTCTCATGGGTTAGTTGAGCTATTGCATGAAGGACTTCAGTTAGAACTCAAGTGATTGAGTTTTAGTGGAGTTGATGGTGTTGTGTTCAGTTTGACTTAGTTGAACTAGTTGTAGTTAGTCTAACAGACAAATAGACTAATGATGAGTGGTGTGAATTAATTATTAATTAATTCACTAATTATTAACTCATAAATCAACCAAAGAATACATTAGTTAACTTAGTGCATGGACAGTTCAGTGGAGACAA
>APFE030516283.1:0-43391 GCA_000404065.3 Pinus taeda | reverse complement strand
CAAGGAGGAGGGGCATGATCCTTGAGGTACCCAACCTCTTGGATGAGACCTTGCTATAGGAGCCCCGATGTGGAGTAGCAGGAACTGACTGATTGGGTAGAGACAGATGCGAATGGAGTGGCAGAGAGAGCGATAGTGCAAGGAATCCCAGGACATCGCATAGCTAGCAGGCTACAGCAATGCGAGAGGCACAAGTGTTTTGCACAGTGCTAGGTGGCACAGAGAAGTGTGCAATGGTGCGAGATGAATGGATATGTTGCAGTAGCGTGGATGTTAGAGAGGGAGCACTTGTCATTAGCAGGAGAGCTTCAACATCAGAGTATGTTCCTAGCCCAATAGAGGGGTCAATTGGGAGTGTTTTTGTTCCAAGTGTTGTTGGAGCAAGTGGACCGGGTAGATGTGTTGCATGCAGAAAATTCCAGAGTTACAGGATAGGGGTTGCAGATAATCCATATCTTGTTAAGAGGGAGCGTTGAAAATGCAACAAGATGATGGAGCTTAGTGAAAGGAAGTCACCTTCACTAAGTGTGCTCGCAGGCTATTTTTGGCGCAAAGTCTATTTTTAGACTATGTCTATTTTTAGACATATGGATCATGGTCTATGAGTTGCAAGATGCTATTTGTGGATGATTGGTCATGTTGGTAAAAATAGATGGACTTTTATTTTTAGGGAGTCTATTTTTAGACTGCCAGTCTAAAAATAGAACAGTCGAATATTATTAGCTCTTAATAATATTTAGACTATAAACATTATCTTATCCTCTTGCAACACTTCAGTTCGAGCCACGAATGTGGAACATGCAACTGATAGAAGGAAATACGCTTTTATTATGGGTTAGTTGAGCTATTGCATGAAGGACTTCAGTTAGAACTCAAGTGATTGAGTTTTAGTGGAGTTGATTGAGGAGTTGATGGAGTTGTGTTCAGTTTGACTTAGTTGAACTAGTTGTAGTTAGTCTAACTAACAAATAGACTAATGATGAGTGGTGTGAATTAATTATTAATTAATTCACTAACTATTAACTCATAAATCAACTGAGGAATACATCAATTAACTCAGTGCATGGATAGTTTAGTGGAGACAAGTGTTAGAGATGAGTGAAAGGGCAAGACAACTGTCAGTTGTGACTATAGTTGTGAATGAGATTTGCACAATCAATGGATTGAGTATTGCCAATGAGGATTGCATGGTATATCCAAGGGAAATACGAATTTGGATCTTTCATTCATCAGTATTCTCATGCAGGATTGCGTAGTGGAGGCAGGCAAGCAGCGGAGGAGATTTGAACCTGTGATTGATTCAGATCTGAGTTAGTTTGTGTGTAGCAAGTGGAGATAGTACCGAGTACTTGCGAGGAGTATTGTACTATGTATTGTTACATGTTCTCAATCAATATAATATACAAATATTTGGGGGTTTTCAACTGTATGCTTTCCCCTTGATATACTGTGTTGATATGTGTGATTGATGTTTCAATGTGCGCATGCGATTGTTTCTTAATTCCGCAAAATTGATGATCAATGGTAGAGGAGGTTATGTATTATGAATGATTCCACAAATAGTGTATAATCAGGATAATATCTATGAATAAGTGTCATATTATTCAAAATTTCTACAGTCTTCCTGCAAACTCAATTCATAATTGGAATGGGTTTAGAAATTTATTCCTTGACAAGTTCGTTGATGGCAAAACCTCAGCCATGTTATTGAAGAATTTATGGAATATAAATATGGAGAAGAAATAAAATGTTAATATTTTAATCAAAGTTTCAATTGGATATTGAACAAATTTCCCACTGATACGAAGCCTCACGACTCCATCACAATTGATTACTACACTTTTGCCTTGTCGACGGCCATTGTGTAGTTCGTAAAAGAGAACTGTGGAAGAAAATTTGGTACAAAAAATTGAAGAATCCATTGTTGTTGAAAAGGAATTACATGAAATCATATTCATTGACGACAATAAATAATCTAAAGATTCGAAGGAGACAGGAAAAGGGTCTCAGGCCTCTTCAAGCAAGGCCAAGGATAAAGAAGATACTGACCTTGAAAGCTTGACCCAGACCATCAAGACTTTGTCCAATGAGTTGGAAGAATTAAAATAAAGGACAAGAGAGACCAATATCAACATCTAGCCCCAAAAATTCAACTTCCTGAGAAGGACTAACAACAACAACAATGGTAGTAATCAATGGGCTAAGTTTACACAGAGCTCGAATGTTGTGTCGAATGTCGAAAGCATGGCCATGGACCAATATTGTTATTTTCATCAAGAATATCATTAAGAAAGACATGCCCACAGTGGAATCTGAACATGAATTCTCTGGCTACGCGCATTATTGACTGAGTACTTTTAGATCAGTAAACTAAGCAGATGGAAGAAAAGGAAGAATCTTATGCGACTGAAGAAGTTGTGGGTGTCGGACATTGTTATGCAACTAGCTCACAAAAGAGAATAAGAGATAGATCCACAACTTCAAAAGTATCCTCTTTGAGGGCGAAACCTCCTTTAAATTACACAAATGAACAATTCTTAGATGATACAAATGAAAAAACCTCCTTTATATATATAGGAGTCTAAAGGGTCACAATATAATCAAAGGCAACATAACAATAAACATGTAAGGGAACAACAATAACAATAGTGGGCTTCTATGGGGCACAATAACAATATGGGGACAAAACGGGAACGAAAATAACAATAATGAGCTAAAATGATAATAATAATGGGGGAATACACTAGTATTATAGGGACCTAACATGCCCCTCTCCTTCAAAAAAAATGTTGTCCTAAAACCCTGAGTAGTTTTGGATGCTTTTGTATAAAATATCATCCTCCCATGTGGAATATTCAATGGTAATTTCTTCCACTTGATGAGATACTCTAAAATTTATCGATTTCGTAGTTGTCGAGTTCTTGTTTCTATCACTACTTCAGGTTCCAATATGATTTTTCCTTCCTAGTCAAGTTCTGGAAATATTGTTTGAACTGGGAGCTTGTCACCTATAACCTTCTTTAAGCATGAAACATGGAAAAATCTTAGGATAGAATGACATATCAAGAAGAAAAAGGTAATAGTGTTGATTGATTCAGGTTATACCCATAATTTTATTCATTGTAAGATAGTCAAGGAATTGAATTGCTTCATATATCTAGCACCAGAGTGTCAAGTTAAGGTTACAAATGGAGGAACCATAAATTGCTCTAATACAAAATTTTATGCAACCATCTCACAAAATAGAATAATAGATAGATCAACGAATTCAAAATTAGCCTATTCAAGGGGGAAACCTCCTTTACATTACACAAATGAACAATTCTTGGATGATACAAATGACAAAAACTCCTTTCTATATATAGGAGTCTAAGGCGTCATAATATAATCAGAGTCAACTTAATAATAAAATGTAAGGGAACAACAATAACAATAGTGGGGTTCTATGGGGAACATTAATAACAATATGGGGACAACAAGGACACAAAAATAATAATAAGGGGCTACAATGACAATAATAATGGGGGAATACACTAGTATTATAGGGACCTAATAGAAATGCAGTAAATAATTCCATTTGTTTGTTCACTGCTGAGAAGAAAAATGTTGAGGAACCACCACTGAATGAGGCTCGGGCTCAAAAGAAGAACATTCCTAAACAAGAGTTGACAAGGAAAAACTTGAAGGAACATCTGCTAAGGAAAATCACACCGCCCGTAAACTTGGCTCAAAAATCTTAAGACAAATCTGGAGATGCTTCCACAATAAAGAACACTTCTGCCAACAGTAAAAGTAAGGCTACCATTTCGTAAGTGTCAAACAAAGTCACTCCTCCAGATACTACGACAATGCCTATTGCGCTGGATTATAATATAGTGGAAGATATGAAGAAAGCTTGCACAAATATTTCAATATTTGAGCTGATAAGGATAGCAAGCTAGTGGGAACTACTTGTCCAAGCCCTTGCCCAATCCTCATTAGGTGATAATGCTTATTCTTCGAAGGTGTCTGGTAACTCTTCTAGTCCCTTGGAATTAGTTGTTAACATTGTAACAATAGAAGCTAATAGCATCTTCCCTCTATTCTTATTGACTTTTGAAATTTTCAATTACAATGTTCATAATTATTTAGTTGATTATGATGCATCTATAAACTTAATGCCATTATTTGTTTCCAAGAAAATCAATGCCAAATGGGATAATATCAATGCACATATTATTCAGCTAGACAGGGCTCTTGTCCAATCTATTGGTGAACTCAGAAACGTTCTTATTCACTTATCATTTGATCACTGATTTCACCAATGCATAAACATAATGATTTTGGACATCCCAGAAGTCTACAGTGTATTGCTAAGTAGAGACTGGTCTAGCAAACTATAGGGGTATTTTTTTACCAATTGGTCACATTTATGGCTTTTGTATAGGGGCAAGAATAACCAAATCTCAGTGGAATCAAAACCTTACATGAAACACATTGTTACACCTTTCGAAGGGAAAAATTAGCATGTTGATTTCGCAGACTTAATTTTTGGGAACTGCTTTTTAGAAACTTACCTTGGATGCTAGATACACGACCAAAAATCCTTCCTTGTTTCCCATCTAGTGCAAATGAATTATGTAATATAGATGTACATAATAGTAGTAATGCTAGTATTAGTAGGAATAATAATATAGGAAATAGCTAAGTATCTAGCAATTTTTGGACTCCTTATTTTTATGGTTCTAAGACACAGGATGGTTTTGGAGTCGGTTTTGTACTTACAGACCCACGTAACAAGAAACATATACTTTCATGTTGTTTGGAGTTCGAGTGCACTAATAGTACTACATAATATGAAGCACTTGTACTTGGACTGAAAAAAGATATAGACCTGAAGGTAGAGCTCCTAAAGGTAATCGATGACTCAGAGGTAGTCACTCATTAGGTATGAGATACTATACACTGTGTTTCACCTCATATTAAAAACTACTAGTAGGAGGTATGGTGTTTGATAAATCATTTCAAAGCTCTCAATATTATTTCTATTCCAAGAGTTAGGAATGTCGCTACAGATGCGCTAGCAAATTCTATTGCTAGGATGTCACCATTGAAAAATGGTTTTTCTATTGAAATTTAATATAAACCATTTGTACCTCACAATGTTACTAATTTATGCACTTTCATTGATGGCCAACATATACTACACTTTATGGCGAATGTTGATGTATTCAAAGATGTTTCCATAAAGGAGAATGAGCACAAGCAGGCTCTGTAGGAAGCATCTGAAACACTAAAGGGAAACACTATGCTAATATATGTGGTGTCCCTGGATAAATTATATGACTTGCAAACCTGATTCAGAGGACCAACTAACACAAAGACTCAGATTTTGAAGCTTTGATTTGAACAAGTCAAACTTCGAACCCCACTAGATCTGAAATATGTGAACCTCAATACCTATTGTTCCCTGCAGGAATGAAAATCATTTATTCTCCTATTCAAGCAGTATCGAGATGTGTTCACATGGAAATATGTTGATTTAGAGACCTATGACACCCGCATCATCCAACACATAATTCCTATAAATAATCGGTGAAATTGTTCCGGTAGAAACTATAGAAATTCCATCCAACACTAGAATCCCTCACCCATAAGTAATTGAGAAAGTTATTGGATGCCCATATCATATTCAAAGTTATACATTCCACGTGGGCTTCCAACTTGGTCCCCATTAGAGATAAGTATGGTGAAATACGTTTATGTGTTGATTTTTGGAATCTTAACCAAGCTTCTGACAAAGATAACTATCCAATGCCATCCATGGAGCAGATACTCTAGATAGTATTTGGGTTTGAAATTTCTTCACTACTAGATGACTTTTTAGGTTAGAATCAAGTGCTAGTAGTGGAACTAGATAGACTAAAAACTACCTTCCAGACTAAATGGGGAACATTCTCTTTCAAGAGAACCTCATTTGGACTAATCAATGTTGGTGAAACTTTTCAAAGAGCGATGGAAATCACCTTTCATGGCCTTAGAAGTCAAAGCATTATTGTTTATTTAGATGATGTTACTATTTTTCAAAGAAAAGGTTTGATCATGTACATCATATAAAGTAGATATTTGAGCAGTGTCGGAAGTATAGGATTTCCCTTAATCCCAAGAAGAGCATCTTGGTGTGTCCGAAGGGATTCTACTATGGAACATCATAGAAAAGAGAAATCAATATTGATCTCGAGAGGGTCAAGGCTATCACACAGATTCCCTTTTGTTAAATAAGAAATCCATACAATATTTCGTAGGGAATATTAATTTCCTCATAAAATTCATTTATGATTACACATAGATAGTCTAACTTATATAGAAGATGATCAAGAAAGATGCGGTATAAAGATGGGACAAATGGGAGAAAGACTCTTTCACTTAGATCAAGTAGGTCATAGCAGATGTACCTATGTTATTCAATCCATATTATGGAAAAGATTTCCTTCTTTACACATTTTCTTCATATTTATCCATTGTGGTCGTATTTATTCAGAAGGACAATGAAGGAAATGAGCAGCCTATCTCTTTTATGAGCGCTAGTCTACAAGGGCCAAAATTAAACTACCCTTCCATTGATAAGTAAGCATATGCAATATACAAGGCAGTAAAGTATTTTAAGCCCTATTTACTCAATGCTAATACAACTATATGTGTACCTCACCTAGCAGTAAGAACATTTCTCGTACAACAAGATTTGGGTGATAAAATGACTATCTGGATGACTTGTCTTCAAGAATATGACCTACAATTCAAACTAGTCTATATCATAAAGGGTCATGGCCTATGCAGACTAGTAGCCCAACCTATAGAATCTCCTGAAAAAGATCTTTCAGGATGGGATTAGGAGATATAAATGTATAGTATTGATCATGTTCCTCAATCCACATCTACAATGCCCTAGTACGCAGAGCTTCGACAATTTTTGGAGCATGGAAGCTTGCACTCGCACTTATCGAACAAACAAAAAATGGAAATTTGTTTAAAGGCTTTATCATATTAATTGGTCCATGGAGTGATTTTTCGAAAGCACCAGATTGGAGATCTGCTAAGGTGCCTTGGTCTGCAAGATACATAGAAGATCTTTAAGGAATTACACGATGCATTGGCAGGTGGACACTATGCACGTGACACTGTCCGTTCAATTTACTAGGTAATTAAAACCTGTATTTTATATCAATTTGGGCTTGTAAGCTTGGAAACACATCCAAAGTATATGGATCTTGGATTAAATTGGCTTAGGAAGGAGTTTCTTAGATTTTAATGGAAATGCATATTACAAATATAAATTACTGATTATAAAGTCATTAAAATTCTGATCTAAATGTGCAATGATTCTATGCGGAGCATAGCCAACAAGGAAGAGGCTCTAACTTAGAGGTATTGGTTGTCCTTCCTCATCATTCATATTCCAACAAAACCAATTCCACCATAAATCATAACAAAATTAAATTAAGAAAACAATAAAGATTAAATGCATAAACACAATTTCCAATTCAATTCTTAGCTCACAAGGAAGAGGATTTAACATAGATGCCTAGGTTTTCCTTCCTTACTTAAACCAATTATTGAAAGGAAATCACTTCAAAAATATAAATGGCTATGACATACGATGAATTGACTCAGAAAATATTCATAAGAAATTGTAAAGGAAATATTCAGCAATCTAAGATATTAACAATTATGCACAACAATTACAATGCAGTGTACTTAGCTTAGAATGGGGGGCCTACACCTTTTCTTGGTACACTTGAAGACTATCAACTACAATACATAATCACATCCCACAACAATCACAACAATAAATAGAAGGCAAGTTCTTCAGATTATATTTAGAAATAGAGAAGTCAAAATAACAATAATAATATGTTTATAGTTGCTTAGTTGTTGTGCTTAAATAGGCTCAGAATGTAACTAAATCATCTAAAATGATTGTAACAACCAAAAAGAGTCATATTCCACTTAATAGGGTCAAAATCATCCCTTTTGTTGCACAAAATATGGGAAAATTCCACAAAATCACAAAACTGCCCCTAAATCAAGGGATTTTCTGAGTGAGTGGTCAAGTTTGACCAACTTTGACTAGGCTTGTTCTGACTCATTTGGAGTGTGAAGATATGATTTTTTCCATCCTTGGTTCCTTTACTTCTCAAATCTACCTTCATTTTGTGCCCGAGTGTCTTGCACATACGACTTCAATGAAGCCATTACGAGAAATTTTGTTTCTGCCAAAAATAATTTTTAATACCCAATTTTTACTATAAATTCTAAAAATTAAAAGACATAGCTATTTTACCTTAATGTGCAAAAAGTGGCAAAAATATGACAAATATGATCATGATACGGTGTGAAGGGATGATAGAAAAGTGAAATATGCATGGTGAAAAAGGTCAATCTTGATGGTTGACAAACGCCACAACACACAAAGTTATGGGGGTTGTTTATTATTGACCCACTCTTTTCAAAGATGTACATGCCTAAGTTTGCAAGTGCCAAGCTTGTCAAAAATGTGTTGGTCATGATCAAAGGTCATTCACCCCACTTCTCCCAGTAGTAGTTGAAGAACCATTTCAATAGTGGGGTCTTGATGTTATTGGAGATATCTTCCCACACTCGTCCAAGTAGCACTAGTATATCCTTACAACTACATAGTACTTCACCCGGTGGTCAGAGGCAATTCCTATCAGACAAGTAAATGAACAAGAATTCATTCATTTTTTGCAATAGAATATCATAACCAGGTTTGGCATTCCTACGTCAGTTGTCTTTGATAATGCAACGTACTTTTCATCATTAAGAATTTATGAATGTGCATTAGAGAATGGGATTGTTTTAAAACATGCTTCTAATTATTATCCCTAGGGAAATGATATGGCTCAATAAAAAAATACAAATCTTATTCGCATAAATAAGAGGACCATTTTTTTTGAACAAAAGAACTGGCATATTGCTTTTACTAATGCATTTTTGGTCGATTGTGTAACTCTAAATCCTTCCCTGAAAACCTCACCATACTTTCTAGTGTACAATAAAGAAGTTATCTTTCCCTTGAACCTGTATCTCCCAGCCCTGCAACTCTCCCAAGAGTCACAAGAGAAACATTTCCTACTAGTTCAAATCAGGATAGACAATTTACTCAAATTCAAAGAAGAGAGGCTCAAAGCCAAAGACCGATTTGTCATACATAAAAACCGCGTAAAGTTCTAGTTTGATAGAAAAACGCAGGGAAAAATAGCTTTGATGTGGGTGACCTAGTTCTGAAATGGGATAAACCCCATGAATATAAATTAAAACACACTAGGTTCCATCCATTGTGGATTGGACCATTCACAAGCGAATAGAGACTCAACCACAATGCCTTAAAGTTGAAATATTTAGATGGGAGGATTGACACCCTCCTCGTAAATGGTCAATACCTTAAGCATTATTTATTGTAGAAGCTATGACCTACACTTCCTGTATATATTGTTTTGTGTTTTATGTCTCTTTTGTCTGAATTAGTTATGTGTCCATTATGTATTCATGTCATGTTGTGTCTTATTGTTGGTCGTTGTACATATATAAGACATGTGCATAAAGTGCATGGCCCAAGGACTTTGTAGTTCAATCAAAGAGAAGTTTGAAAACTACACTGCTTGGCTTCTATTTGTTCTCCTTATTCTTTTCGGAAAATGCCATAGGTTGAGGTAAGTCTAGATGGAAAATAAAATTTTTCCAACAAGAGAACCTTGAGGGAACCTATTAGATTTGTGCTTATGCTAGCACGTGAACTTCTCAACTTGGTATATGTCTACTTGTGTGTTAACACTTGTCCAAACTAGTAGAGAAGGGATAAGGGGAAAATCTAAAGTGAGCAAACCTATATTAGAGGTCTTAAAATACTTCTCTGAAGGGGAATCCTCCTTTGTTCTCAATAATTTAGGATCCCTCTTTCGCCCATTAAAAATAAAAAGTGTTGATGCACATTTATGTTAAATAAATAAGTAAAGGGTGAAAGAATATAAATGCTTCCTACGTAGTGAGGTGAAGCAAGTGACTTCACAGAGGTACTTTCCAGGCTCACTGGCAGTGAAGTAATGTTTTTTCTCCTGAAGTGATTCCTCCAAGATGATGTCTAGGACTACTGGCAGTGGAGAAACACTAGAGATAAAAACTCTATACTTTGAATATTATAAACTCACCACGCACATTAACATTTCCCGAATTGAGCCAATTGCGAAATGGTGTATCTTTATGTGAGTTCAACCAAGTAGAGAAAAGAGAAGATGATATGTATGAAACTGAGTTGAAAAGGGGGACTTGGGGAAATCAATACTTCTCGAAGGTTTGACCCTTAACTGAAAGTTATTCCCAGAAAGAGAAGTTGAAGTCTGCCCTGTGTGTCGCAAGTGTTGTTTATGCTACAACACCCTTCAAAATTTCTCTACGTTCAAATTTTGGATCCAACCTTATTGTCGTATCAAGTGTCATCTCAGTTGTCAAGAGTATTTTTA
Source organism: Pinus taeda (assembly GCA_000404065.3). NCBI lineage: Eukaryota > Viridiplantae > Streptophyta > Pinopsida > Pinales > Pinaceae > Pinus > Pinus taeda. The sequence continues at coordinate 32,874 of APFE030516283.1, read as the reverse complement.
TGTTTTTTCACATGCCTCAAGTTTCCTCGAGTGTTCTCAAGTTTCGTCGCAATGATTAGAACATCTCTATATGCATTTCATGATCATAACACCTTTGTTGTTGTAAAACAACACTTGTGGGTTGCAATCACATACACTTCATTGGTTATACTTGGGGAATGTAGATAAAGTGGTGTTTTGATGTATATTCATTGTTGATCAAGTTTGTCTAAGTTTTATCAATAATTTAGTATGTATCGCACATGATTTTATGTCTAGAACTCATCTTGCTCACCCCTTGACGGATCATAGAACTCATCTTGCTCACCCCTTGACGGATCATCGAGACTTAGACAAATTTTGGTTGTAAATTGAGCCCATTAAGGCCAAGATTGCATGAGTGCACTCTGAAGCCTAAATGAGAGACCATCCATTGTTCAAAAGTGTTCTCTACACCCTCCTTGGAGTTTGGCGCACTCCAAAGGCACGAATCCTTTTCCTTGTATTAAACTATGCCTTCGAAAATGACTAAATCTTCCTTGGGCACACTCCTTTTACTTGAAGAAGTGAGCCATACTTGAGTGCACTGGTGCACCTAGAGGACCAGAAGCTCAATCCTTCATCCTTCCCTAATGCACCATGTTCCCTCTTGAACTGCTTGAGTGCATCAGCGCAATCTAAAGGCAAGAAACCCCAGCCTTTAGCCTTCAAGAGTGCACTTTGTGCCCTTCCTGAGGCCTCTTGAGCACATGAGCGCACCCCGAAGGCATGAAGCCTTAGCCTTCATCTTTCAAGAGATCACATTGTGCCCTCTCTCTCTCCCTTGATCACATAGCACACTTGGAAATCTCGAGGCCTTGCCCTTCGTCCTTCAGACTTGTGACATGCACCCCGCATTTATTGTTTTCTCACTTTGAGCTCATGAGTGCATGTTGAAGCTTTAAATATCTTCCTCCTCGGTCCTTCATCCTTTCCAAGTGCACCCTTGCACTCTGAAGCTCCTTTGACCATTTTGAGCGCATCAAAAATGCATGAACCAGAAAAATTGCATAAACCTGGTAGAGTAGGAGATTTTTAAATTGATAGTTGCTCATCATGAGTGATTGGAGAAACAAGTATTCCAAGGACATCATCGTAATCACACATGAGGAAGAATAGGAAAAGAGGATAAATAAAGGAAGTACAGAAAGAACCAAGAACACATCGGAAACTCGATGATCAAAGCACCCTAAAAACCCCAATATTGAAGACCCTTTGGAGGCTGGAAGTGTTATGACCAAAAAATGAACAAAGAACAGATATTGTGGCAACTATTTCACCACTGAAGTCAGTCCATGTCATTAGTCACTCTTAGTTCCAGTCATCCAAGATAGTGACATGTCTAGTTTCAACATATGATTATGTGGAAGTCAAGATGTATTATTGTAATTATTTTAAAAGACAAACAAGTAGAAGTCCAAGAGTTGTGTGTGAACTCAAGAGTCATGGAAGTCCAAAGGACATAATACCAAAATTTATATGTAATTCCAAAAGTCATTTGGAACTCCAAATGCTGCAAAAGTCCAAAGGTCACTAGAAGTTAGAAAGTCAAGAGTCATGAGGACATGAAGGGTCACTCCTCAAGTTATAAATAGATCCTCATTTCTCATGTAAAGGACTTTTAACCTTGGTTTTTCACATAAGGAATAAGAAAGACAAGTAAATACTTTTGAGGAGCAAGTAGTGGCTCCAACGCTCCACTATTAGAGCAAGTGATGTTCATTGTATTGATGCATCTTGGGACTTTCACTTACTATCTGAAGTTTGATGGCCAACACGTTTTCATGCATGGATTATGAATGTTTTTAAGACTATTTTGCGAATGTTTATGATTCATGTTTTCTTTCACAAGTAGTAAGGTAGTTGAACTATTTCGGTTATTTTAGTGCTTATCCTATTGAGAATGTGTTGTAATGGTTGTAATGATTGTCATGTCTTTGTGGACTATTCCGCTAGATGTTAGACAAAAAAATATTGTTTATGTGTATATTTATTAGTGTGGTACGATTACCTCTCTCTTAGAGGCTCACTTTCTCTCCCCTCTGCAATAGAAGAACTTTGATGCACCTGCAACCGAACATTCACTAGGCACACTTTCTTTCTTTTTGAAGGCTCATAACTGATTCTCTCTCTTACTAACAGTTAAAGCCAAGGCATATATTTAAGTAGATGGAAATCAGATTGTATTCTAAATGGTTCTCCTATTCCAAATGGTGTGAGGTATAATTGGGACCGCATATCGGGGATACCCCTTTGAATGTTGGTAGGTCACACACTGTCGATAGAAGGCTACAAAGAGAAAAATCTAGGAAAAACAAAAGGGCTCCCTACACAAAAATTTGATGATCTGCTAAATGTCGTAAGAAATACCAAACCAGAAAGATTATCGCCAAGAAAAAAAATATAACCACCACTAGAAGAAGAACACCCCTGAACCGCTGATGGAACCATTGACAAGGTAATTATACTGAATCGTCCCAAGAAGGATAGGAGCCTGTCCCTTGGAAAGGAAATCTGCCATAACATTCTGCTCATGGAAAATGTGGGAGAAGGAGATATTATTGAAAGACTAGCCCAATCAAAAACCGTCTTGGACTCACATGTAATCATAATATCATCAACTTTCATCCATGACGTGCACCGCATCACCCCCTAAGAGCAAGCACCTCTACTTTGATGTCTGTGCCAAAACCCATTGACAAGAAGAAATGGAACACCAAGGAAGGTCAAAATACAAAGATAGCTCCAAACCCACACTCACCACTCGAATAAGCCCCATAAAAGAAACCAACATGGGTAAAATGTTCAAGCTTATTATATTTCCATTAGCACTTATGAAAATTTAGTCTCCATGGACCTATTTCCTGAAAGAAGGCTGTTATTTCAAATAGGTGGATCTCGTATCAGGGGCTAAATTCTCGAAAATGCAAGTGTTTCTACAACACCAAATTCCTCAAAAAATATATAGCGGGATAAATCTATATTCTTGCTAGTTATCTATTCATTTGGGGATGCATAATTCAATAGAGGACCAATCCACCTGTGTGTTGATCTTAAGAGATTGGAGACCTCCTCTCAAATGGTGATTGCAAAGGGATGACACAAGAATATATGAATGACCTCATGATATGCCAATTTACATAAAGGAAAAAACATTAGACCATAAAAACCCCTCTTGGATAGATTTTCCCATTTGAGAATTTTATTATAGAGCACTAGCCACATGAAACATTTTAATTTTAGTGGCATGTCCCACCTCCATATACATGTCAACCAAGCAACACAGTAATCGGGTTGATTTCGATGGGAGATATATGAGTATGCCTCATTAGCTGAGACGGAACCCCCATGGGAAAGATTGCCCCATGTAAGCTTGTCGTCCTTCTCTGATAGTGAAATCCTTGCATGGAAAAGTTTTATAAGGTAGTTTTCCCCTTCGACAACAAACTCCACCGGGAGAGCCAACTCATTAGCAAGTGACCATTTAGTTGAGGGAAAATTGTGTTATGAGGATGACCAATGCATGTTAAGGTGAAGAGTCCATGCCCATTAAGAAACTGAATAATAGGGAGGCAGAGGATATGATCCCCAAACAATTCTTTTAATAACATCTAATCCAATGTAATTTTTGTCACCATAACCTATCTCCCAACTATGATTTCCACACAACCATGGTTTGTCTTTAGTCAAGTTTCACCATATGTATTACACTTTGTTCTTTATCAACACCCCAAATAAGACCCAACCCTCCATATTTGTGCAATTTAGGTATTTTCATTAATTATATCATGCCAAATACCAAGGCCAAATAAATGCCCTCCACATGTTCTTGGTAAGCAAGGCAAGACTGAACTTCTTTGTATCTTTTATACCCCAACCCCTGTCCGTGACAAACTTAGTAATAGAATCGATCTAGGAGAGATGAAATTTTGATTTGGTTGTTGTATCAGCCCATATAAAATATGTAATAATAGAATTAATTCTATGAATGACCAACATTGGTAAGCGAAACAAGTGCATCTGGTATACTGATGCACTTCGTCTTATCCAAAAAGTAATTAATAATTTTACATAATAATAAGTTTACACACACACACACACACACACACACACACACACACACACACATATATAATTTTAGACTAATTGTTATAGTGTATTCTTATTGAGAGTGTATGAAAAGAGCACATGTTAAGATGTGGATGATAAACATCCCTAACAATAGAAATGGTTGTAGCACTCTTTAGATATGCAATAGATATAAGAAATAAAACCTGCAAACTTTTAGACTTATGCAGCAAAAGCATTTATACAATAGAAAGAAATAAGAACTATAGTGAATAATAACTCCAAAACAACCAATGGACAAGACAAGAATATGAAATTGTAATTTTATTATGTAACACCTGGTGAAAGGAATAGGTAAAATGTTACCAGTCCCCCTCAAATGGGATGGCTTCTTGGTTGTCCTCAATGCTTCAGATTGGTAGAGTCTCTCCTCTCTATAATTTATAAACCCAACAAAATGTGTGTAGATCTCAAATGCGAACTCAAGGATAAAAATAAATGGAAGGCGACAGTGATAATAATTAGAGCTTCAACAGTGAGCGCAATAATGAAAATAATTGAATGTGAAGAATGGATGTAAAACCTTTCTTTTTATAACAAAATATTAGGTTATTATCGAATAATGGAAAATAATAAAATATTACTAACCAAATTCTAGACCTAACCACTTGGAATATTTTATTATCTTTTGTTGGAGGGAAAAAGTATTTAATTTGGTCAAATAATTTTATTTAGAAATAATAAATAAATAAATGATTTATTTATTATTTCGAAAATGTAGTTAAAGAATAATAAACAAATAATAGTTTGTTTAATTATTCCTAGGTGATTTAGTCAAATTTAACATGGAATAATAACTAAATAATGATTATTTAACTATTCCTAGAGAGAAATAAGATAAATAATGATTTATCTAATTTTTTCTCATGATTGGGTCAAATATGACAAGGAATATTAGTTAAAAAATAGTTTAATTAATTATTCTTAGAGGAAAATGAAATAAATAATTATTTATTTAATTATTCCTCATGGGTTTAAACATAAATAACTTAATAAATGTGGTTTATCAAGTAATTTCTTATGGTGAAAGCAATTTTACTACGGTAAAATTGGTCTTACATGGTGTATTTCAATCCAACTAGTTAGATATGGTTAGATGACCAATTTTTGGTGATAACAGATTCTCCCCCAACGTGTGAGTGTTAGGAGCAAAACGTATGATCGAAGGAAGTTGTAAGAACACAATCACCAAACATTGAAGGGGAGTCAGAGAGAAAGAGAGACAGACATCAATGTGGTTGAAGAAAGAGAGGATAGGAACTGAGGGGGTGAGACAAACTACCCAATGTAAGTCTCCTTTGATCTTATGGTACCTAATCTTAGTGAGGCAAGGGAGGCATACCTATACCTGCTGAGATAACTCAATACAAAGAATAATGATGCGCCCAGAAAAATGAAACTAAGCAATAAAGTACATGATAAATGGCACATGACATGCTGGCATCAGTGGGCTAGAAAATAATATAAGACATCCCATATACATAATTTTTGGGCATGGGATACCCCAAGGAAAGTTTTGGGGCCAAGAGCCTAGCTTTTGGTCACAAATTGTAACTTCGATGTAAAAACTCCGTATTTTGTGGGCGTGGAGCGCATAACTTGTCAATGATTCATAAGGTTTTCCGCCCTTAATTTTGTAATATAACATCAGTTGTAAAGATCTACCCATGATCCGCGGACCATGGGATTGTATAAATAGAGCAAGGCTCTAAGTGTAAATCAATTGATGATCATGGAATAGAAGCATAGTGGAGTATTTAAATTGTGTAAGTTCTAGTTTTGGGTCATAGAGTAGGAGAAGGCTTTGTAGTTGAGTGTGCAGAGGCCTAGTAGTCCGCAGCTGAGTGGGCAGACCCTTGCAACTGTGTTTGCAGGGCGAATCGAGTCTGTAACAGTTGGAAGCATTAATAAAGAGAAGTTTTATATCATTTCTTTGTATTTATTTCCTATTTTCTACATTGAACGTATTGCATATGAATTGCATTTCTACTATTTATATGATGCCCGACATATGTGACTGTGTTCATTAAGTGAATGTGAGATAAAGCATCTGTTTACATGAATTTAACTAAGATATTTAAGAAGAAAAGTAAGATACACGGTGTAATTTGGGGAAATAGAGCAAGACGTTGCCATAGCAGTGTGAAAGCACCTCTGCCCCGGGTTAGGGTTGCATGAAAGGCGATTATAATAGATTGCAGAGGTATTGAAGGTATGGACAGTGCACGAAGTGACCTGCATGAAGGTAGGCATTGTTTGACTAAATCAACACCTCAGACATCTCAAGAGTGCAGAAACTTGGTTCCAACATCTCCCCATACTACTTTGGGTGAGACTTCAGTTCACACTCCATGAGCTGATGCCGAAAGGGCCAGTAGTGTAGGGATTTGTTTGGCTAATTAACTCTAAACCTAGGTCAAGCCCCATCAAACCAACAAATCATTCCGTTGCCAGGACAAAAATCTGCATAGAGATGTCTGATGTCGTATCATTGGAATCCAACTAAGAAGGAAATTGAAGGCTGGTTGGACAGAAGAATTCATGAGTTCACGTCGCAGGAGAACAGGAATCCACGACTATTGAAAGAAGAGTGGTTAGACTGCTACCTATATAGAGAGATCCACGAAATCTTCTTCCTGTCTTTCCCTATTGAGTTGTACAAGTGGATCACGAAGCTAGCAGATAGCCAAGGAAGGTGGAAACTTGACAATCCTATTGTGTGGACCCTAGAGTTAGTGCGAAGGTTGGAAGCATTAGAGGATAAGATCACGCACGCCATTGATCATTGCCTCGATTAGATTATAGGAGGATTCATTATTGAGTTCACGGTTAACACCTCAATTAGCTATAGCGAGGCAGAGTGATGCTTTCTCAAAAGAACCGCGAGGTAAGTATGTAAAGTCTTTGAATACTTATTAAAATGTTATTGTGTGAAAAGAGGGTTATGCAGTTACCTTGATGTTCGGGGCTATGAAAAGTGGAAATTCTTACGGGAACGAATGAAGGGACCCTAGACTAGCCCCTTGATTTCACCTTCGAGAGGGGACGAGGAAGAGCTCACAAAGGTCTCGTCGTGAATTTCTATCCATCTTATAAGGCAAAGAATTCTACAAATACCACCCCCACCCACACCGCCATGACCTCCATCTTCACCCGTACCACCTCCACCACCACCATGATTCAATATGGCAAGCACAGTGAAGTTTCCTGTGTTCAAGGGTTTGGGAAATGAGGATTCAGACCAATTCTAGTTCATGGTAAGGGTTGTATGGGAAGCGCAAGGAGTTACAGATGACAATATAAAGAAAGCGACATTGGTTAGTTCCCTGCAGGACCGCGCACTTACCTGGTATATTAAGCACTCCAATGATAATCCAAATTTGGGAATCATGGATATCCAAGCAACGCTAAACAAAGAATTTAGCAGGCCGAAGTCTAAAGCACAGTCGATCATTGGATTCAAACAGATCACATTGCTACCAGGCGAGACTCCTTGGGAGCTAGATCAAAGGCTGTAATGCATGATTCACAAAGCTAATATGAATTTGACGGATGGACAACATCATGAATGGTTTGTAGCATTGTTAATGCCACATCCGAGGAGTGCCTTATCATAGCAAAAATTAACGACTCAAGCAGAGGCCTTAGAGATCATGATGAGTCTGCATGAGACCCCGATGCTAGATCCTAACTTGGGAGTTCATTAGATCCACGTGCAACTAAATAATTTATGCCTGGAGATGCAAAGTCTGAAACAAGACAGTACAACTCGACCAGAAGTGCACGAAGAGGTGTGGGGCGTAAAATTTAAGGGTTAGGGTCATGATAAGGACCATTTCCCGGTGTTCTCAAATTACCTCGTGGTAGGAGGATTGATGTCGTTAAGGCCGAAAGCGCAAGCAAGACCTAGCGTGATGCCTGCTTTTTGGTGCGCGATTTGTGAAATAGCTGGAAAGCATGCCATGTACAACTACCACTTGTTACAGAAGTATACACAAAATTTGCAAAAATTGTTCTGTAACTTGTGTAGGTCAGTGGGACACGATGAGTGCACTTGTAGAAGCTATGAGTTGATGATGGATAGATCTCCCACCTACAGAGTTCAGGCCAAAACATGGCCCCTAGACAAGAATGCAGGAATGGCACAAACAGGGTTTTAGGGGCACGGAAGAGGCTGAGGTGGAGGAGGACCTGGAAGAGGTCGTAGACAGTTGATATGCTACAATTGTAGAGGGCCATGACATTATGCTCGCGATTGTACTAACCCAACGCATCCATCATGTTTGTATTGTACCTTATTTGATCATGAGACAGAATATTGTCCCACTTTGATAGCTAGGATTTGCGACAAAGGAGCGCTACCACCTCCCCTGACTCAGAACTTGCAGATGATGAGGTCTGAGCTACGTGAGGAAGATCTGAATGTAAACATTTTGCTCCTAACTGGAATTGTGACGAGAGATGACAAAGGCAAACAACTAGAAGGTAGTACTTACGTTCGCAAAGCTCCGATGAAAGAAGCGGAGTTTGATTTGGAGTGCACCTGGGAAACCTTCATGGAAGCTAAGAATAGCTTCGTTGAGGCCTCCACTTCAAGAAGAAAAGACAAATCGGAGCTAGAGATGGACCCATCTATTCTCACAACGTTCCTGGTGACATGTATGAAGCTATTGCATGACATTAAGGTGGTAAAAGGGTTACAGGAACTCATTAACAGATGTGCTGGGACCATACCAGGAGAACCACGCATAGTCCAGAAGATCAGAAAACACAAGACAAGAACAAGAAGAGAAATGAGACTAACTGCACAAATTGGAGAATATGAGATGGTTCAAGTTATCCTGGATTTAGGATCGGATGCGAATGTTCTACCGAAGCAGACATGGGAGCGAATGGGGAGACCTACACTGCAGTGGTCTCCTATTCAGCTGTGAACAACGAACCAACATAAAATAATACCCATGGGGTGATTCTAGGGCATAACCATGGACATTGAGGGAGCAAGCACGCTAGCAGACTTTGAAGTGATATAGGTTGTTGATGACATCAATCCCTACCCCACACTCTTAGGAATTGATTGGGCCATTGACATCAACGAGGTGATTAATCTGAAGAAGTGCAAGATGACTTTTGAGAAGAATTCACTACGCATAGTTATTACCCTAGACCCTACCGAAGGATCACACTATACAGAGCCGGTGCACGACTGTGAAAGCGATGATGACTTGGATTACATCTACAAGATAACAACGCGAGAGAAAGACTAGTAAATCCCACTGCGGATGGGCGGATTTCATGGGAGTGCAAAAGCTCCTGTACTTCTGATTTTGATGAGGAGATAGAGTGCTGGCAGAACCAGTTACACGAGGTAACCACACTTGATTGTAATATGATGACAAGGTCACTGCACTGCGTATCGACAGAAGTAAGAGATCTACCTACTTATGATGTGTTAAGTGAGGTAGATACCTTCTTGGATAAATTTGAAAGGGAGGTGCTGGAAAAGCAACATCTATAGGCCTTGGATTGGGTACTGCACACTACGCCTGCAAGGTGGTGGGGTACACACAAAGGGAGATTTGATGACTGGCGCGAATGTAGGAGAATGATGCACATGCAATTTGGGAAGCCTAGGGTGCGATTGACAGACAAATACAATGTACGGGATGATCCATGCGTGAGTCTGGCCAAGTGGACACAGGCATATGGAAAAAAACCTACACAGATGCACATGAACTCAGCGCTAAAAGGTATGATCCATAAATGTGTGTTCGAGGGACAAATGTGCAAATGGCTCTTAATGTTGGGGAGACATTATGTAGGAAGAACGATCGCATAGAAGGTTATCCATGTGGAAGTGTTCAACAAGGTATGCAACGCACTAAACATGGTACGTAATGCACAGCGAAGTGATTGGGACCTGCGCTTACCCCTAATATTATGGGCTTATAGGACGACATGCAAGAAACTAACGAGACAAACACCTTTTCAGCTTGTCTATGGAGTAGAAGCCATAATGCCTATGGAGTAAATCGTGCCTAGTCTGTGCATAGCAGTGCTCATAGGTATGAAAGAAGGTGGAGCCTTGGAGAAGAGGCTCACGTAGTTGGAGGAGCTCGAAGAAGAACAATTTTTGGCTAGCTTCCGCTAGTAGGTACAAAAGAAGCATGAAAAATCCTGGCACGATTGTCATATCAAGTTGCACACCTTTAAGGTGAATGATTTGGTATTATTATATGATAGTAAGTTTGATAAATTCCCACGGAAGCTCAGAATGCATTGGCTGGGACCATATGTTATTAAGGAGATCACAGATGGTGGCGCAGTGCAGTTGGTAAACTTAAATGGCGAACTCTTCCCAGGAAAAGTAAATGGTAGTAATTTGAAGCCATACACAGGTGACCTAACCAGCTAACTAGCTACAGGAGGCACAGTCTTAGCACTCTAGGCAATTGAAAGGAGGCGCAAAACTATAAACTACTCTACCCGAGATCTACGCGATGTTAGGACTGCACGTAGTAGCAAAGTGTCACAAGGTCTGCAACAGTGCAAGGGTAGTTGCGATGCCACGCGGGTTGGCTAGAAAGTGACCGTTATAGTCACTATTCATGATGTGATACTTAGTTTGAGACCAAATGGAGCAAGCGACAGGCATTTAAGGCGATCTTTATGGGCTAGATTCCTGAAAATTTGCCACCAAGTGAGCATTAATGGACCAAATTTGGGGGAAAAGGTTGAATTCAAATTCAAAAGGCATTATAAAGTGCAAAGGGCTTCCCAGCAAACAACACTTGGTGATTTGAGAATTGAGTTGTTGCGTGCCCAGAGATTCATGAACCTAGATTTGTTTGATCTTTTAAAGTCGAAGGCATTGTTTGAGCACTGACCCGAGCTGTTGAGAGAATTATGGAATAGCAGCATGGCAACACTTGAGGAAGCCATGGATACTGGAGCAATGACCGTTGAGGAGGTTGTGTAGGCCATGACGGTAGGAGAATCCCCAGAAAGTGTCGAGATAGTTGCATAAATCCCTAAATCTTTGTGCACGCTAAGACCTAAGAAAGATAAGCAGCTTATGGTCCTGGTGCGCGTGTCCCCTAGGAATTCATTAAGGATGAGGCTCACTATGGAAGAAAAGGGGAAGGCAGTCAATTTGGAAACTGATGAGGAGGAATAAGACTTTGAAGAAATCCTGGTAGAGGAGGGATGAAGAGATGGAGGTAGAAACCCAGGGTGCGGACCCTTTGAACAAGCTACCCGTGTATGTTCCTCTGCTGAAGGGGAAAGCCAGGGTGCCCAAAGACCTAGATGAGAGAAAAATATCTCTGTAGACTCCATTGCTCCCCAACGACATCATTTTTGATATAGCGCACTTGGGGCAAGTGCCTGTGCTAAAATTTGAAGATTGAGATATCGCGGACCATGATAAGTTCCCACATTTGGAAACCATGCAGCTAATGTGCCAAAAGAAAAATACACTGATGAGAGTCATAGTGTTGGAGCCACACTGTGGTTATGAGGTGTAGAGAAAGTAGGATTGTTAAACCTACTTTAGGTGCTGCATTATTGTCACGCCCCAGTGACTATTTTCGTCATCAGGCAGCTGCTTTTCTTGGTGCATGAGGGGTGCTTGTGGTTGGAGGAGCCCATCCCCATCATGGATCATCTGATTCATAGAATTACTTGGCTCCCTTGCAAAGGGGAGGACCCAGCGAACATCTCTGAGGGTAAAAGTGATGATTTTTCCATCGCGGAGGCCATGAAGAAGAAGTTCAAGCTGGACGTGATTTCTAGCATCAACAACGTTGCGATTAATGTCACGACACAGATATTGGCTGGAAAGGTTATGCGGAAGTGCTGCGTGGATGAGGTGCCTGCGCCGATGGTTGCACTTGCCATGCAATGCATAGGAGGGGTCTAGTTTAACTCGGCATACTAATTGTGCAGAGAATTCCTTGAGAACTGCCACGAGGCGTAGGGGTAGGGAAATACTTTCCATTATGCGTGGCTTCTGTTGTCCATTGTGCTGGTGGCATGGGAATTGCCCAAGGATAGCCAGTTCCCCATTATTTCATAGGACCTTTCATAGGCAGGGAAGTATGCTTCACTGTGGGAAACCAAAGATGTGGAGAGAATGAGGAAAATTAAGATATTTTGGGTGTTCATGGAGATGAACATCAAAATGGGGATTAACCGCAAGCCGTGGTTATCCCCCACTATTTATAACAGTCTGCAAATCTTCATGGAGTTCAAGGTGGACTTTCATCATGTATACATCAAGGCGCGCAAGGGCCCTGTGAAGACATGGAACGAGCTCCCTTATCTGGCGACAGATGATGTCATCTTTGTCGTTCTTAAGTCATGCCCTTTGGAGTGGCACGCTCCAGCCAACTCCGCGGTGGAAACAGAGAAGTCCACCACATAAAGGAAAAAGGATGAGGAAAAACTACGGATGGCACAGTTGGCAAAGAAGTGAAGAAACGAAGCAGCAGTAGCCAAGGCCCAGGCGACACAGGATGTTGCAAAGGTGGCAGAAGGGCAGCAGAGGAGGAGCATGAAGGCCAGAAGTCGCCTTCACCTGAATAGGAAATAGATATAGATCAAGGTGGCACGGACCCACAAAAAATGTCAACACAGCTGAAACAACAATTCCCAAGAGAGCAGGTAGTGTCGCGAAGGAAATAAAAGGCTTAAAAGACTTCTTTTGACTCGATCACCCTCAGTGAGGGGGATCTACATGACATTGGGGATATGGTGAGGGATGTCACCGTGGAGGCCCTCCAACAGTTTGCAGAGGAACACCGAATGGTGTTGGGGGCTCTCTAAGCATAGATACAGGAGTTGTAGGAGCGCACTCCACAGGCTGGTACTGTGTCAACTAGCCTCGTGCTAGGCACAGTTGCGGCTGAGGAAATGTTGCGCGCTCGAATGACCAACACTATAGTGCTGCCAGAGGGCACACTCGTGATAGAAAATGAGGCTGATAGGCCTATGGTTAGTGCGCTGAAGGGAGTTGGGATAAACATGGCTACACTCCCTCGGGAGATACTCTACATTTTGTAGGACAGAGTTACTGTAGAATTGCGAACCAGGAAGGGTCGCGCACTCCAAGTCATGAGCAAGAAGTGCATCAACATTGAATAGTTGAGCCTGCAACACGACAAGGTAGTGTCACAGGACCAAAATCTTGTGCAGGTGGTCGAGAAAACCTTCCAGATGGTCCCATAGTTGGCCATCCAAGAAGAGGAACTAGCGAAAGCGCGCATCCAAAAACTAGCAACAGGGGTGCACGAGGTGAAGGAAGAGATGACCAAGGTTCAATTGGAGCTAAACCTTCTAATAGTCAAGCTACAATTGAAGTTGCAACCTTCAACACCACTGGAGGTCAAGGAATAGCGTGCCAGCACGATTACAGTGGCAATAACACAGGTCAACAGTAAAGTGAAAGACTGCACAAATCAGTTCGAAGACTCGTTCGAGATTCTCACTACTCTGCAAGAGGACCCGCATATACAACACCTAGAAATAGAGTTATGAAAGCTACAATAGAAGTATGATGAAGTAAAAGGGACCACACAGATCGTTGCCCTTACACAAAGGCTCATGCAGATGCAGCAGGAAAAAGCATTTAAGGAGCAGGTGGATGATGTTCAACACAAGGAAGTCGTTTTGAAGGCATGCGTACAATCATGGATTGATGAGGATTTTGTCATTACAACCTATATTGATGCAAAGATCACACAGATGCAAGGAACACAGGAATAGGGTCAGGGACGCAGTTCAACTACACCAGTTTCTGAACAATGCGTCGAGGAAGTGCAACAGGGAGTCGCTCAGTGCGCTGTCGATTTTGCAGCAGTCTAGGTAGTGTTGGGAGGTCTTCACGCAAAGATCTTTGCATCGAAAGAGTGAATCTATGGCAAGTCACGATGTTTGTGTTGGGGGCTTTTTGGGAACAAGATTCCCCAAGGAAAGTTTTGGGGCTAAGATCCTAGATTTTGGTCACAAAATTGTAACTTTGATGTAAAGACTCCGCATTTTGTGGCCACAGAGTGCGTAGCTTGTAAATGAGTCATAGGGTTATCCACCCTTAATTTTGTAATGTAATTTCGGCTATAGAGATCTACCCATGGTCCGCGGACCATGGGATTGTATAAATAAAGTGAGGCTCTAAGTGTAAATCAATTGATCATCATGGAATAGAAACATAGCGGAGTATCTGAAGTGTGTAAGGTCTAGTTTTGGGTCGTAGTCTAGGAGAAGGCTCTGTAGCTGAGTGCGCAGAGGCCTAGTAGCCCGCAGCTAAGTGCGCGGACCCCTGCAGCTGAGTGCGTAGGGCAAGTCGAGTCTGTATCAGTTGGAAGCATTAAAAAAGAGAAGTTTCATATCATTCATGTCTATTTATTTCCTATTTTCTACATTAAATGTATTGAGTATGAATTGCATTTCTATTGTTTATATGATGCATGAACATATGTGACTATGTTAATTAAGTGAATGTGAGATAAAGTATTTGTTTACGCGAATTTAACTGAAATCTTTAACAAGATAAGTAAGATACATGGTGTAATTTGGGGAAATAGCACAGGATGCTGCCATAGCAGCGTGAAAGCACCTCAACCCCTTGGTTAGGGTTGCGTGAAAGGTGATTATAATAGATCATTGAGGTATTGAAGATCAAGATAGTGCGCGAAGTGATCTGCGCAAAGGTAGGCACAATTGGACTAAATCAACACCTCAAACATCTCAAGGGTGCCGAAACTTGGTTCCAGTAGCCTCCCTTACTGCTTCAGGTGAGACTTCAGTTTGTGCTTCACAAGTTGATGCCAAAAGGGCTAGTAGTGTAGGGATTTGTTTGGTTAATTAACTTTGAACCCGGGTCAGGCCCCATCAAGCCAATAATAATGCGCTTGGAAAAACATGAGTCGGGACTGAATACACTAACATCTTAGTACATGAGACATAATTCCCCTACCTCTTAAATGGGTGGGAGGGTGGGTGTAACAACCAAAGAAGCCCTGCTAAACAAGAAAGGGCTCAACAAAACTGAATGGATCATCTATAGGAGATATGCATCTATGAGCGTTGCAAGCGGTTGGAACCGAACCCATCAAATCTATGGAACTTCATCTAAGGTTGTAGGATAATATGAGGTCATCTGGGCATGTGGGGGGATACCTGAAGGGCTACTCCCTCATGGGGTCTGAAACATCTCACACACACTTGGGAATCACTTGTACAATCTATTACATCACGGGACCATCAAGTGTACGCATCACAAACATGGGAAGCAATCAAGTTAAAGGGCAATAAGGATTCCCTTTGCTTGATCTGAAGCACCGAACAAGAATGGAAGTTGGAACCAAGGTACACCACCATCTAGGTCATTCTTCTGGAATGAATGTGTTGATGTTGACAGAATAGGACCTGCCATAGGTGAGGTAATGAAGATCCTCAACTAAAGCACAAGGGAAAATATTAATGTGACTGATGGACTGACACCAAGAATGATAAGGGGAATGGGGACTGAGGGACAAATGAACGAATTCCCTTGTCAAAGCATAAAGTTCATGGTTGACTTAGTAGCGACTAACTCGACTCCAGAGGGGATGGTGGACAATATGACTGGAGCCCAAAAATGGACAACACGGGATGAATCAAGTGTAACGATGGATGAAATACTGTAATGGGACACATTGGGACTCGAAAAAGACTCCATGGATACAAGGGTGACTCGATGATACTACCACACAAAGTAGGCCCAAGAGGACTGCTATCACCTTTTGAAGATAGAGTTCTAGTTGTAAAAACAGTACCAAAGAAGATAGAGGTTTTCATCCATCTTCCAAACCATAGAAGCTCCAAAACCTAAATTGAGCCCTCTCCACTTGATGATGTTCGGAATAAGCTTTCCAACAATAGGTGGAAGTCCAAAAATGGACTCCTAGATCAGAAGTTAGAGCATACTGAAGATACCCTTTCTAAGCCAGAAAAAAAAAGGAAAAATAGTTAAGGGTTAGGCTCATCACAAATCACAATCGCAGTTTCCTAGCAGCACCAGTGGGGGAGGACACAACAAACCTACAATGGAGCAATCGTTGATATTGATGATCACAAAAGTCAAAGATCCAAGGCACGAAATATTGGCGATCAATGGGATTTCAAAGCGCGGTACAAAGGAGCAGAGCTCCGATATCAAAAAATTGGCGATCCGTGGGTCCAACAGACCATTCTTAAGGAATTACAAGGGAATATGCTGATAGTGTTAAAGCAACAGGGGAGGGCTGATGTCGATTTACAAAGGAAATCGGTTGTAAAACCAGAGGCAAGCATGCATTTTCTCTCTCCTCTCGGAGGGCCATGTGGTGGAATATCATTGGTCAAAATGAATACACATGGTACCTAACGTCAGCATGAGGTGGTAGTACGGAGCACATGTGGCACGCAGTTTCAGCATTTTGAAGGGTCCTGTGGGGGTGTATCTAGGTGACATGTGTAACCACTCAAGAGGTGCCACGTGGCACTAATGATGTCATAAATTTCCCAAGGTCCCTCCTTCGCCATCAAATAAACACCTCCCCACTCCACACTGCCCAAATTGACTCCACTAGATTTACTGCTCCCAGGTGTTTTCACCCTCCCTTGTCATGTTTCCCTTTATCTATGAGGAGGGGGTCCGAAAAAGTGATTTCCCCATTGGGCCCCATCGCTATGTGTCCCTCTCATATCATCCCTCCCCTCACCCCCAACTTACCACTTACCACTCATGCCCCCCTCCGAAAACCACTCATCCTCACACTCTCTCCTGCCAATGGCCCTAGGGCCTAGGGACTAAGCACCTAATCACAGTCCCTCGGTCGTATGAGAAGAAATGTAGGCAGGCGGTAAACCAAAGGGGGCCAAGGAGCATCAAAGATCACCATTCTATAATGCCTTCTAGAGTAAAGGTCCTGCTGCTGTAAAGACTGGATAGTATGGTACAGGGCTTTGAAGGCAGATGGGTCGGTATTGTGGAATTTAATAAGAAAGATGGAGAATTAAAACCTGACATGGGCTGATCTAGTAAGGCCCTCTGTGACACAGAACCAGGGTTGACACTGACAAAAGTAAACAAGGACTTGGTAGCTCGAGAAGAATTGATTATCCAGCATGGTGCTCCCATACAGAGTGAAGACAAAGTACCACTCAGGGGTCCTCTGCTTCAGTACTCCAGCATGAAAGTGATAGTGCCCACTCCCAGATTTGAAGAATGAATGGTTCAAGCAGTAAAGGCAGAAATGACGGGATTTGGCTGAGCAACATAGGAGGCCATACCATGAGAAAACTACAACCTGAAGCAGAAGCGATCACAGGGATGGGCATGAAGATATTTTGTTACATTGTTCATTTGATTGTTGATTGCTTTGTTATCCTGTGATGTGTCACCCTTTAATGAGGAAATTAATATTTTGTAATGATTTTGTTCCATAGAGCCATCCCTGGCTAAGACAGCTAAGACTCGGCCAAAGTTATTTTGATGTAATGAATGTTCAACATTCCCCCCTCTCCAGATAAATAGGGGGAAGCAACACTTCACAAAGGTTTAGAAATCCAAAATAAAATGATACACGTGTTTTTCAGACTGTATGACTTCATAATATAGATCTTTCAGAATATCAAGGAAATGGTGGTGATTCCCCCTTCAAGTATTATAGTATGTTATTTCTCTATTTAAAGCCCGTTATGTTCATGCTTCTTCTTTGAATTCATGCAATAATAGCTGCTAGAAATATTTCATAATTCCTCACATATTCATTTGTATTGACTTATTAATGCATATGCCTGTATGGATTATTGAGATTATATCTTTAAAATTGCGCTACATGAATCCTGGCATTCACTTTCTCTTTTATCCATTATATCTACTTGTAACTCAGATAAGTGTATAAATTATTGATGCACCAATCTCTATGTGATAAGTGTAGAATTATTGACGCTTTAATATCTAAATGATGAGTTACTCCTTCTCCTTATCCTCTCTCAGTACTCTACAAAATCTTAGTAAATTGTAAGTCCTTGAACTACTCGGCCTCCATTGTTTTATGCATATATTTTTGAGATTTGTACATGTGAATAAATATAAGAAATCCATGTCTTACTCCTTTAGATGAATGAACCAACCCATTCTATTTAAATATATATAGATATAAAGTATATGCGATGTCTCCAATTCCTTAAGAATCATACGAGACACACATAATCTAGATGTGCCTAGGCACTGGTCTTGTAAGCAATTTGAGGTTGTCTCTAGGAGTGACTACAAGTACCATGAAAACATGAGTAAACAATGGTTACTCATGACGAAAATCGACACTTGAGACAATAAGTGCCAAGGGAAAGTGCTCCCAAAGTACAAGCAACTCATATGAAGAAATTCGATTTTAAGAAGCGATAAAGTGATGCTTCATGGAAAAAATGGCTACCTGGTGAAGTGTCAAATTAGCAAAAACTAAAAGAAGCCTGTTAGATTACTCAATGAGATATTTCCAATGGTGTTGATGGTTCATTAAACGGAGCTACGGTTTGGTCGCAATGTGCGACAAAAAATTTGAGGGTTTTCTTAGAAAAAGGCTTTTTCCCTCCAATTTAATTCATTTTCTAAGTGAGTTGTGGTGAATTTGGAGAGGAGGAGAAGGCCCTAGATCTTATGGAGATCATAGCAGAAAAATTGACTGATGGTATCAAGATCTACAACTTTTAGGTAGGTGGTCTTTTTTATGAAACCAGCTCACAAAAAGATAGAAACGATAGATCAACGACTTAGAAATCAGCGTCTTTGAGGGGGAAACCTCCTTTACATTACACAAATGAAAAATTATTGGATGATACAAATGAAAAGACCTCCTTTCTATATATAGGATTCTAAGGGGTCATAATATAATCAGAGCCGACATAAAAATAATATTGTAAGGGCACAAAAATAACAATAGTGGGCTTCTATGAGGCACAATAATAACAATATCGGGACTACATGGACACAAAAATATAATAAGGGGGTTTCACTAATAATGATAAAGGGTTACACTAGTAGTATAGGGATCTAACATGCCCTTCTCCTTCAAAAAATGTTGTCGTCAACACTTGAGTAGTTATGGATGCTTCTATATAAAATTCTTATCCTCCCATGTGGAATCTTTGGTGGGTAAGTTCTTCCACTTGATGAGATAATCTAAAATTGATCGATTTCATATTTTTCAATTTCTTGTTTCCATGAATTCTTCAGGTTCCAATATGATTTTTCCTTCCTTATCAATTCCAGACAATATTGTTTGAACTAGGAGCTTCTCACCTATAACCTTCTTTAAGAATTAAACATCCAAAGTTGGGTGCACTCGGGAAGATGCAGGAAGCTCCAATTCGTATGCCATAGTACCACTGTTTTGAAACACCTTGTATGGACCATAATACTTTATTGATAATTTATTATCCTTCTTAGCGTGCTTGATGGAAATTTGTTTACATGGTTGTAGTCGTAGAAATATCTAGTCACCTACATCAAAAGTTCTTTCACTGCGGCGTTGATCTGCATGTTGTTTCATTATATTCTGCGCCAAAGTGAGGTTATCCTTTAAGAGTTTGAGAATTTTTTTTTTATTCTTGATGTGATCCCCCACTACTTGAACCTTAGAATTTTCTTTTAAATATGATGTGATGGATGGTGGATGATATCCATAAAGTGCCATAAATGGGGTCATTTTTGCTATAGTATGGAAGGAAGTGTTATACCACCATTCAGCTAGACGAAACCACTTGACCCATTGTGTATGTTTATCATATACAAAGAAATGAATATATCCTTCCAAACATTTGTTCACTATCATAGTTTTCCCATCGGATTCAGGATGATAAGATGAGCTATGAGCTAACTGAGCACCCAAATATTCCACCTCTTGTACTCCAAAGAAACAATTGGATTTTTTTGCATATAATTGTTTCTCCTCCAATAGTTTGAGCACCCTTTCAACATGTTGAACATGATCCTTCCAAGACTTGATGTAGATTAGTATATTATCAAAAAATAATAACACAAATTTTCTAAGGGTTTGAAAATGGAATTCATCAAACCTTAAAATGTAGAAGGTGCATCAATAAGGCCAAAAGGCATGACCAAAAATTCATAATGACCCTCATGAGTTCTAAATGTTGTTTTTGAAATGTATTCAATCTTCATTTTGATTTGATGATATCCTGAATGAAGATCCAACTTGGTGAAGTAAATTGCTCCATGTAATTCATCTAATAATTCATCAATGACAGTAATGGGAAAGTTATCTTTAATATTAAGCTTGTTGAGCTCCCTATAATTCGGGCACATGTGCCATGATCCATCCTTCTTGTGTACCAATACCACTAGAGTAGAGAAAGAAATTTGACTAAGTTGAATTATACCAACCTTTTGTATTTCTGAAACCATACGTTCAATGTCATTCTTTTGGGCATATGGATATTTGTAAGGCCTGATGTTTGGGGGAACACTTCTTGGAATCAAATGAATAGCATGCTTATGATCACGAATAGTTGGGAGGCCTTTGGGAGTCTCAAATACCTTGGAATGATTGTCCAGAACTTTTTGGAGATCTGGAGAAATAGATGATTTTGACGTGGGTACCTCTAGTGAACATAATTGTGCAATTTCTCCTTGTTGTTATTTCTTAGAAGCTTTTTCATCCTGTTAGAGCTTATTATCTTTCCTATTTTCCCTGTGATACCACTTAATTCAACCTCCTTTCCTTCCCAAAAAAAAATTCAATAAAATTTCTTGAAAATTAAAATCTATTGTACCCAAAGATTGTAGCCATTGAACTCCTAGTACAACATCTGCACCACACATTGGAATAGAAAGCATTGGACTATTCAAGACACATTATCCCATGGATAGCTTGATATTATGACACTTTCCAAATAAATTTATGGTTCCTCCATTTGCGACCATTACTTGACACTCTGGTGCTGGATATAGGAAGCAATTCAATTCCTTGTCTATCTTACAATGAATAAAATTATGAGTACTACCCGAATCAATCAACATTGTGACCTTTTTCTTCTTGATATGCCCTTCTATCTTGAGAGTTTGAGGAGTGGTAATTCCTGTCAATGCATTACAATATATGGTCATATTCATTTCTTCTTTCTCTGGGATTGGTTTTTGGTGTATATCCTCTTCTTTTGATGTTTCTTGTTCCTTTTCTTGCTCCTCTTGCCCATCTATGTAAATTGATTTCTTCTCTGCACACTTATGAAATTTAGTGTATTTTCTATCACAATTGTAACAAATCCCTTTTGCTCTTTTCTCTTCCAATTGTTTTGGTCTCAGCCTTGTAGGTGGTGAAAGGCTAGGAGCAACAATGCTTCCATATTTATAGTTATGAGTGGTAGGCTTTCTTGTTGCCATAATTTTGCTTTCAGTTTTTCTTGCCAACCTATATGTCTTCTCCAATGAATTAGGTTCCCAAAGGTGAACATCATGTTGAATGTTATCCTTTAAAGTCACTATGAAGACATCAATACTCTGCTTCTATGGAATATCATTTAACCTTATATTCAATTTTTGAAGTCCTCAATGTGCTCTGCCATTGAACCCTTTTGTTTGAGATTTATCAATTAGCTAAAAAAGGTGTTGCTATGTGTATCCTCATAATGTGCTATCATTTTCTCGATGAAAATTGACTAGGTGACAAGTGGTTTACAAGAACAAATCCCTTTATACCATAAAAATTGATTCAGTTCTAAATATAAAGATGTAATACGTAACTTTCGTAACAATTGCATATCATGCAGATCAAAATATTTCTCCATCTGTAGTATTCATGTTATGGGATCCTTGCCAACAAACTTCCTCATTTCGATATTTGGAATATGGAGGGTCTTCAATCCAATGTTAGATTCTATGAAATCATGACTAACATTTATTTTTTTCTCATCATGAGTTTCCTCTACTACCTTTTCTTCACTAGGAGGCCTTTCTTGTAGCAGATTTGTCCCACCTTCCTTCAAACCTTCCATGTCTTTCTTCAAATCTTCCATACCTTTCTTCAAATCTGCTTCCCTATCATTGATATTAGCTTCCGTGGCACATATAAAACTATTTATCTTAGCTTCGATTGCATTCTTCAAATCCTCCATCGAATTTTTCTTACTAGGTGTTTCTATTTTCTTTATTCAAGTCATTATTTTTCTTGCTTTTAGCAGCTCAATCTTGGACCTGTCGTATCTCTGAAATTTAGTATCTCCAAGGTCTAAAATTTTGACCTGTAGCAACACTCTGCGTCCTCTTTCCAATGCCACTAGTCTAATTGAATTGGATTTTCCAAGAAAGTGTTATGCCCAATCTCCCAAGATGACCTTCTTATATACGTTTTCAGTAGAGAAAACTTGTATGAAGTGCCACGTGTTACTGTTTCAACCTTCGGACCTAAAAATAATACACATAAAAGTACAGTCTGTCCTATTTCTGTAGCTTCTTACAAAATTTCAATATGATACTCAGAGAGAAAGTTATGAATATTTTCCCAGGTGACCTATTTGGGATGTAATTTGGGAGCGTGTAGAAACTATAAATGTCTTGGACTATATATCCGAACATATAGTGAAACAAGGTCTGAAATTTGGGCCCGAGCTTCACCACACTTTAGGCTCAAATGAGTTTAATTTCAGAGTTTGAACCTTCTTAGAAACAAAATTAAAGTGAATATTCCATGATGGCAGGTTTGATATGGAATTCTAGAGTTTGCAAAAACCTAACTTTCTTAGATCATATCGTCGAAAATTCGGACCTAAGGTTTAGAACAATTTCATCTCAAATGGATTTTTGTTTTAGCTTATGAAACTTCATAGAAAGAAAATTATACCAAAAATTCCATGATCACCTGTTTGGAGCAGTGAAACCCTAGAATCCAAAGCTCTAATACCAAATGCTATGAAACCAGCTCACAAAAAATAGAAAACATAGATCAACGACTTAGAAATTAGCCTCTTCGAGGGGGCAACCTCCTTTACATTACACAAATGAAAAATTCTTGGATGATACAAATGATAAGACCTCCTTTCTATCCATAGGACTCTAAGGGGTCATAATATAATTAGAGCTGACATAACAATAATAATGTAAGGGCACAACAATAACAATAGTGGGCTTCTATGGGGCACAGTAATAACAATATGGGGACTACATGGGCACAAGAATGTAATAAGGGGGTTGCACTAATAACAATAAGGGGTTACACTAGTAGTATAGGGACCTAACAGTCTTACTTGTCTCTCCAATTCCAGTGGATTAAATTTTCAGTTTAGGGCCCGATAGCTCACTGGGAGACCCCTGTTGATCTTCTCAGTCGGATTGCACTTTTTTGGGACTAGAACTGCACTTTGGTTGACACGAAATGGAGGAAAACCTACGAGCTCACAGGTTCTGGGCAGAAAAATCTGATGTGGAGTTGAGAGGGAGAGTGGTTTTCTGGATGGGTGACCTATAAGCGCAGAGTTGTGAAGTGCAATGATTTTGTCTCTAAACTAACAATACTTTATGGTGTATTGCAGATATGGGAGAGCTCAAGATCAATTGGCGTGAATGAGATTTGGACGCCCTTCATTCTGATATTTAAGGGAATCAGGTGGTGTGAGGGGCATTGGCTCGTTATGGGGTTCTCAAGTTGTTGGAGAACCCACTGATGAGGGTAGGTGAGCCCTTGTTGTTGAGGATCGTGAGCTATTGGGATCCGGACTATGAGATCTTTATAGTGCAGGGGCACATGATCAAGATGACATACCGAGACATATATTTCTTGACCGGACCCCCCCTCTTGGGTGTGGTGGGGAATATACATCCGATTTTTCCTTGTGGGAGGAACATCTCAGAGTTTGTGGATTACCATTGTCCATGGGGTGTTCGTGTTAAGGGCACGACCATCCCGATTAGTGAACTAGAGAGACTAGAGATACAAGTTGTCTTCGTAGCGGTACTGTGGGTTCTGGGTAGCTAGGCATTGCATCACATCATTGGGGTTCAGATGATGTTGGTAGAGAGCACGTTGGAGGGGACCTACTATGGGTGCGCCCATATGATGTTGTTGTTGTTGAAACGACAACTGACACCATGCAGGAGGCAGGTGAACCATCACTATGTGTTTGGTACATTACTATGTGCATTCTTTTTTGAGAATATCTCTACTATCCACCCTCATGTACAAATCAGTGATGGGGGGCCATAGGAGCCTAGGATGCACCGCTGGGGGCAAGCTTAGAGGAGGAGGAGGGGGGATCAGATGAGTGTTCTGACCCAAGTTTTCCGCACACTGGGATCAGATTCCACTATACATGAATGATTTTTCATACAGTGGTATGAACTATCAGGGTAATCTTGACTTACCGCTTCCACCTGGACGAGCATGGGGCTCAGATGGTAAGTGTTAAGTTACTATATTTCGGTGCATTTCATATTTTTAGAACGTGTATATCGTAATGAGTTTAAAATATGTGGTATGCAGATATAACACCGGTGAAACTGGCAGGATATACTAGACGAGCTGCAACACCTGGGGCTACAGATCAGAGTGTGCCATTGTCACACCAGGGTCCTGACTATAAGGCTCTACTTGATGACCTTCATCATAGATGTGATGTGGTCCTGACCGGAGTTTTTGAGCGTGGATGGCATGAATTAGAAGATTGGTATACAGATGCGTGTACTGGTCTTCCCTCATAGTGGCAAGGGCTCAAGTGGCACATGGTGATGGCAAGTCAGGCAGTGTGGGATATATGAGCAGAGGGAGCAAAGCCATTGGCTCGGGATCCTCTAAATAGTGACTAGGAATGGGGACATGTGGGTCGTCCACTTGGTTTTGTTTTTATAACATGGTATGGGCATGTATGATGTATTTAGAGTAGTAGACGTTAAACACTTTTATTTGGGATATATTGATACATAATGTAATTATGCATCCTTTATATAACGATTGTCGTTTCCCATTTGTTTTGGTTATGGTTTTCTTATGTGGTATACATGTGATAAATGCCAATCTAGAATATTATTTGCAATGGTATCTACATAGTTATTTTGGGCTCCAGGAACGTGACTGAATGTAATGGAATCAAATTTGTGTACCAAAAGCTTAACTCGTAGATATTTTCTAAAAAGGACTTGGTTATGCACATTATACACACCATTAAATTCCATGATTATTGGTGGCAAAACCAATGCACATGCCGTTAGAGTGAACTAACATATGTAAGGGGGTAAAAATAGCCCAAGCTGATGAGGATAGATTTCTGGAGAAGCCACTCGCATTGTCATCATAGCTGATATACAGTGTGGATGATGGATCCATCTAAAAGGTTCAAAAGAAAACAAATGAGAGAATGCAAGCTACCTAAATGCATGGAAGAAATAAATACGTGAAAATTAATGTTATGGGTGTTGGTACCATTCCATTACCCTCTTTTTCTTCTAAAAACATCATCAATTGCCTATCTTTTCCCTCCATAGACCTCTTTACATCCATTGAAATTGATTAGTTAATAGCGTTATAGTTGTTAGTTTGCATTAAAGTTAATTTATGAGTTTTTATGTTAGAAAATAGGAATTTTTAACAAAAAGGTCTCAGGAAGATATCACATCCTGTAAATGGTTTATCATCTGACACATGGCATGACATGCAAGCCAAAGCAGTGGATAAGGACGAGCTCCTGAATGTACAAGCATGAAGAAAAATCGATTTTACAGCAGATCAAAAGCTCCTACTTATGTGGTCAACGCTGGGTCAAACCCCAGCCTTTTGGTTACAAAGGCAGTAAAAGCCATGGTTTCTAAACTGGCTTCGTTTTGTCCTTTTGGAAATCGTTTTGTCCTTTTGGGAAACCGGTTCATCTTAGAATGACTACAAATCATTCCACTGTAAAAGCAGGAACCGTTGCTTCAATGAATGTGCATTCGACTCAAGATAGGAAGGTAGATAAAAACTTTGTATTGTTTTGTTTTCGGACATGTTATGTTACCTCTGTGTATTGTTTTAAAGGACCGAATTCATATATGTGATTGCAACTCTTAGTATTTGAATACAATTACGATTTATCTCGAGCATTTTCTATGCGTTAACATTGTCGATTGATTGAGCTCATTCCAGTGTACCATTGAAACGTGGACGAGCCTGTGTGGATTGGTATACTATGCCATTCATTTTCATTTCTTTTAGAATGCATTTCCATTGCTTTTGAATGCGTGTCATTTAGTATCATTTTCACAGCTCTTGGATTTACATAGAACACATATTGTTAATGTTATTTCCATGCTAATGATTTTGTCAATTCGATTACGATTTCTCACAAATGGAATCCATGGTGCTTGCTTAACAATATCATTGTTAGATCATTGAATCAAGTCTTGTAAGAGATTTGGCCCAGCATTATGCTTTAAGGCATTTCCATGAACTATGTTTGCGTATGTATTTAAAGTTCAATACGTTTTTTATTTCTTTATGAGTGCTTCAGTGTTAACTAGACAGAGTTTTGTGCACAACATCCTTGTAAGGGGATTCAAAATTTCAGTCTAGATATACTTTGTATCTCTGGGACAGTTAGATAATCTAGGTAATATGAGTGTTAAAGTGAGAGGAAACATATCTCAACCTTCTGTAAAGAAGTACTGTCGCCTATCACCACAAACACTTAGTTAGGAATCCTTTATGCCTATGGATTTTAGGCACATGCCTCGAAGTTTACTTACCCAGGTCGATAATAAATCTAGTCTAATCTAACACCCTAGATTGGCCACTACATTTTGGCACCGTTGCCGGGGAGGCGTAGTTAGAGGATTTTGAAAAAAAACATCAATCAAAATATATAAAAAAAAAAGTTAATCAACAAAAACAAACCAAAAACACAACATAGATTTGACTGTCATTGTAGAAATCATGTTTGCTTATGCCTAGATCTAGAGATAGTAGAGGCAGATTCACAAAAACCCCCCATCCAAAAACTAACTTATCATCAGGAGCAGACTCTGTGGGAAAGACTGAACATACAACACCAGCTGAGGAAACCATCATACAAAGATTAGAGGATAAACACAAGTCAGGCCAAATACTTACACTCATTGAGATACAAATCTTATTGGCACACGAATCTCAGAAGAAGCAT
The DNA here is from genome assembly GCA_000404065.3 of Pinus taeda. Lineage (NCBI taxonomy): Eukaryota > Viridiplantae > Streptophyta > Pinopsida > Pinales > Pinaceae > Pinus > Pinus taeda. The sequence continues at coordinate 5,559 of APFE030516283.1, read as the reverse complement.
TTCCCTGAATCTTCCAAAAAGAGAGAAAGTAGAAACATAACTCAAAAATCTCTAGAAAAACTCTTTGGAACAAGTGACACTGAACAAACAATCAAATCACCAGAAGAATTTACAAAAATGGCTGAGGAAGGAGGAGGATCAGCAAGAAGACCCACTCCTGACCAAAAACATGATCAAGGAGAGGAGGAAGAATCAAATTTTAAATTTCCCATTCATGAACCTGAAGACAACAATGATGAGGAAATCAAAATGAAAAACATACCTCCTTCTGTGTTACCAAACTTTTATGGCATGGCTTCAGAGGATCCAGATTGATTCTTGTTTGAGTTTGACATTGTATGTCGAACATATGGTTGCACAGATGATGCCCATAGGCTTAGACTCTTTCCAGCAACATTAAAGGCATCAACACTAAAATGGTTTATGGGACTTGGTGAGCATGCAATCACTGATTGGGATGGCATGCGAAGAATATTTCTAAGGAAATATCAACATTATTGTAGATCAAAGGATTCTAAATATGATATCTTTAGGATGAATCAACAAGAGGATGAAAGCCTAGAGGAGTATTTGGAATGATTTGCTTACAATTTACAAAAATCAAAACATCAATCCATGACTCTTGATCTCTTTAGAACCATATTCTTGAAGGGCATTCTAGAGGAATACTTAGATGATCTTAATTTGATGGGAAAAGACGATATCTCCACCTTACCTTTCGAAGAAATTTCTGATCTATGTGAAAAGTATTCCAGGAGCAAAGCAAAAATTGGGAAAAGAACCATATCATCCAAAGCCACAAAATCTGCTTCAGCTAGTGTTACACGAGCTGAAATAGGAAAATTATTAGAGGAATTCAAAACAGATTTGTTGAGTACATTAGGGACCCAAATTGACACTCTTAAAGCCAAGAAAATACAAGAAGAGGAATATCAAATGATGGCTATCTTTTGTCCAAAATGCCGGAAGAAGCATGCCTTGAAAGATTGTCCATTAGAGAATATTCAAGTTTGTGCCTTTTGTACTGAAAATCATGATATATTTCATTGCTCTAAAGTTAAGGTTTTGCAGAATTGTAATGTGGCAAGCCAATACAGATATGGAGAATGTCTATTTTATGGGTGCAAAAAGACCATGGAAGCCAAGACCTCCACCTCAAGGTATGTTCCCAAATCAGAATTTACAATTTCCTTCACATGATCAAATGTATGCTCAGAATTCATGGAATGTATCCATGCCATGGCAGCACCAGAGTTACCCACAACAACAATGGAGACCATCCCAGCAATACTCTCAACAATATCCATCATCCCCTCAACCATACCAATCATATTCACAGCCATATCAACAATACCATCAGCCATATTCGCCATATCCTCAATCATATCAGCAATATCCTCCGCAACAAGTTGTTTACCCACATCAATCTCAACCCACTCAACAAGAATTGCCTGCTCCTCCACCAATAAATCCACCACAATTACAACTTCCATCTAACCCCCAACCTCCTAGACCTACTCAAATACCTGCTCAACCTGTACCAAATCCAAATAATAGAATAGAGAGACCAGCTTATAATGTAGATGAGGGACCCTCATATCCCACATTACCCTTGCAAAATATCAATTTGAGGTCTGGGAAGGTACTTCACAAAGAATCTCCATCAGTTGAAAAACAAGGAGGAAATGAGGAAAATGAAAATGAAACCCTCATTCAAAGGAAACCAAACGATGACATCAAACACAAACATATGCAACCATTGCAACCACAACCTTTTCCAGACCGATTGGTCCAAACAAAACTTCCCATGTCTATACCACAGTTTGATGTTTTAGATGAGCTAAAGAATGTTTACATAAAAATTCCGCTACTGCAAGCCATAAAATACATTCCCATATATACTAAAGCCATCAAAGAACTGTGTCTTAAGAAGCCTACTAGGAAAATATTTGATCCACAAACCATTTATGTTATTGGACATTTAGCTGGCCTTATGACAAACACCATTTCAATGGAAAAGTATGTTGATCCTAGTATTCCTAGAGTCACTACAATCATTAACAACATACATATTCCAAACACTTTAATTGATCTTGGGGCCGCCATAAATGTGATGACTCTTGAAACCATGAAAACTCTCCAGCTCACAAACTTGCAGCACACAACAGTTGTTCTAGAAATCGCTGATAGGTCTAAAGTGATTCCTGAAGGGATTTTGGAGGACATAATTGTTTCACTGGACTCTTGGGAGTATCCAGTGGACTTTTTAGTTCTTCAACCAAAATCTAATTTAGGAGGACACCCTATCATCCTTGGTAGACCATGGTTAGAAACTGCTGATGCATTCATAGGATGTCGATCGGGTAATATGATCATCTCCCGAGGAACTGAAAGAAAACAACTCACTCTTTACCCATCAGCACAATCACCAGCAGTAGCACACAATTTATGGCTTGATAATAAATACAATGATAAGGTAGAAGTTCAATCCATTTTCAGCATCAACCAAATCTATGATTTTCAAGAACATGATATTGATGACTTGGTAGAATTGTTTCTCTCTCAACCAGATGTGTCTGAGGAATTGAGGAATGATCAATACCATGCTGCCAATGAACTTCTAGCACAAATTTTTAAATAGAAATGCACCATTTATTCTTTGCAAACAACATTTCACAACGTTTTCCCTATCCAATCCATCACCAACATACAGAGCAAGACCATAGCGATTAGTCCAAGAAAAACATTGAATATTGGCAATCACCTAGACTCATCTCAGGAAGAGAAATTGACTCAACTATTAATAAAATACCAGAAGGCATTTTCCTGGGACTATACCGATATGCACGGAATCCACCCTGAAACATGCACTCATCACATTTATACAGATAGCAATGTTAAACCAGTGAGGCAACCACAGAGACGAATGAACCCCATGCTTCAGGATATTGTTAAAGAAGAATTACAAAAACTGTTAAAAGTCAATTTTATCTATCCTACCTCTGATAGTCAGTGGGTATCCCCATTGGTTGCAGTCACTAAGAAAAATGGTAAGTGGAGGATTTGTGTTGACTACCGACAATTGAACAAAGCCACCCTCAAAGACTATTTTCCACTTCCATTTATTGACCAAGTGTTAGACACGCTAGCTGGGAAATCATCATTTTCTTTTCTTAATGGTTTCAGTGGCTACAACCAAATAAGGATAGCCTTAGAGGACCAGGACAAAACCACATTTACTTGTCCTTGGGGCACCTATGCTTATAATTTTTTTCCATTTGGACTTTGCAATGCTCCAGCTACATTTCAAAGATATGTATTAGCCATTTTTGTTGATTTAGTTCATGATTGTGTTGAAGTTTATATGGATGATTTTTCAGTGTATGGTGATTCATTTGAGCATGCATTAACAAATCTTGAAAAAGTTTTGAAGAGATGTATTGAAGCTAATATGTCCCTAAGCAACGAAAAATGTTTTATCATGTTAAATGAAGGGATAGTATTAGGACACTATATTTCTTCTCACGACATTAAAGTTGATCCAGCAAAAACTCAGATCATTGTTGATTTGCCAATTCCAAAGACGGAAAAGGAGGTAAGAAGTTTTCTTGGGTATGCAAGCTATTACAGAATATTCATTGAGCATTTTAGTCGCATAGCTTTACCTTTGTTTAAACTTCTAGCCAAAGATGCATCTGTCAATTGGAATGATAATTGTCAACAAGCATTCGAAACACTCAAAGCAAAGCTATCAACCACACCAGTCTTAAAAGGACCTAACTGGGACCTACCATTTCACATCTTTAAAGATGCATCTGATACTGCAGTAGGTGCCTCATTAGGCCAGAAAGAGCAATCTTGTCATTATGCTATTTATTTCATTAGCAAAAATCTAACACCTGCAGAATTAAACTATAAAGTCACAGAAAAAGAAATGCTTGCAGTCATACATGCTGTGAATAAATTCCGACATTATATAACTGTTTAGAAAAATTTTCGGCAAAATCACATAAAAATTCTTTTGTCGACGCGTTTCGAACCAACCAGTGTGGTTCATCGTCAGGGCAAGTTGAAGAACCAATCCAGCTTAGCTTGTTAAATAGTATGTGCAGAGACTCCAACGGCTATATTTGCCAACGGCTAATATAGCCGTTGGCAAATATAGCCGTTGGAGTCTCTGCACATACTATTTAACAAGCTAAGCTGGATTGGTTCTTCAACTTGTCCTGACGATGAACCACACTGGTTGGTTCGAAACGCGTCGACAAAAGAATTTTTATGTGATTTCGCCGAAAATTTTTCTAAACAATGTTATGGATCACAGAAGTCTAAATTCCTTAATTATATAACTGGTTATGAGGTTTTTGTACATACTGACCATTCTGCCATCAAGCACTTAATGAATAAACCAGTAACTAGTGGCAGAGTTACCAAATTGTTGTTATTGTTACAAGAATTCAACATCACAGTGTTGGATAGACCAGATAAGGAGAATCAGGTGGCAGAGTTTCTTTCTAGATTGCAAAATCAAGGTGAGGTTGTTTCGGTTGAAGATTCTTTCCCAGATGAAAATTTATTTGCAATTTCAGTAGTGAATCCTTGGTATACTGATTTGGCCAATTACTTGTCCACAGGAAGAACACCACCATCTTTTACTTCAAAGGAAAAGAAGAGGCTAATCAAACAGAGTGATTGATACTCATGGGTTAATGGCGATTTATTTTACACTGGTTATGATATGATTATTAGACGATGTGTAAGAAATGATGAAATTATTGATATTTTAAAATCTTTCCATGATGAACCGTGTGGTGGGCATTTTGCAGCTAAACGAACAACATTCAAGATCCTTAGTCTTGGATACTACTGGCCATCCATTTTCAAGGATTCCAAAAAGTACGTGAAGAGTTGTGATAGCTGTCAAAGAATGGGTGGGCCAACAACTACAGATGAGATGCCCCTTCAGCCTCAAGTACACATAGAGCCATTTGAAAAATGGGCTCTAGACTTCATAGGACCAATCAATCCAACTTCCAATGGTAAGAGGTACATCTTAGTATGTATTGATAATGTGACAAAGTGGAAGCTAAAGCACTAGTCTGGGAAACTGAACAGACAGTGGTAAATTTCCTCTTTGAAGAAATTTTTGTAAGGTATGGAGTACCAAGGGAGATAGTAACGGATCAAGGTACTCAGTTTACTTCAAAGTTAGTTAAGGACATCACCGACAAATATCAAATCAAGCACAGAAGAAGTACACCTTACCATCCACAGGCCAATGGCCAGGTGGAATCAACAAATAAAACATTGGAAGGAATTATCACTAAGACTGTAGCAATGAACAGAAAGAACTGGGAGGAGAAGCTCAAAGATGCACTCTAGGCTTATAGAATCACGTGGAAGAATACTACAGGATTTACACCATATCAGTTGGTGTATGGCAAAGAGGTAATGCTTCCTATTGAGTTTCAAATACATACCTTTAAGATGGCTGCAGATTTAGGAATTGATCTTAATGAAGCACAACAAGAAAGAATTCAGCAATTGAACCAGCTGGAT
>APFE030516274.1:0-19985 GCA_000404065.3 Pinus taeda | reverse complement strand
CATTCGGTTGAGGTGGAACAATTGGAGTATTTGGGGCCAACGAAGTTGAAAATAACCATATCGGTAAACCTATTGTAAACCCAGGTAATGACAAAGTAGCCATATAAGGAGGACCAACATTTCCAAAGAAAGGAAAAGTACTAGGATCCTCGTTAAGAGGGGTTCCTTGGTTGGTAAATTTCGGAACATTTGCCATTATATTCAACTTCAATGAATTTTATTAACAATTTAAAACTAAAATTAACAATTCACAATTTACACCTAACAATTAAAATTCACAATTCATACCTATGGTCTATAAAAGTAAAAACAAACAAATTAACACACGCTATCAAATCTAGGAGTCAAACCACACACAAATAGTAACTTTCCGTACCGAATACACTAGTTGGTGATGAAATCTAATGTCGCAGAATTCAATACAGAAATGGCGGTTGGAACAGTTACCCCGACAACTTGCTTAATGAATAGACTGGCACAAGTTTCTCCACTAAACCGTCTCGAGTGAAGAGAACCCCCCAAAAAATCAAAGTGAGTCTAGCCGACGTCTGCACCAGGTACAGTGGGATCTTCCCTCCACTGTCACCTTAGGAATAATCCTATAGAATATGGTCACTATGGTTACCAACGGAAACAAATATACCTTGGGGAACAGTCTACGATCTGATACGCACGCAAGGGCAGAGTAGCAAGCTCAATCCCCTGGAAGGTTCCTTGACATAAACAAAGGTTTACCACCAAGTGACCCCAGGCTCCTCGACAATGGTTAATCCAAGGTTTACCGTTTGTAATACGTGAATATCTGGCGTCGTTCCCAATGAGGAAGGATTGATTCCCACACAGGTTCAGACACTATCTCATGCTTCTCCTTTAAGAGGAGCTTTCCGAGAGCATAGATGTAACAATTAGATTTTCTCCCTACCACAAGATCAACTACTTGTTTGTTTTACTGTCTTGGAAATTTAACTAAAACCTATTCCAAGACACTAGCCTAAGCTAGATTGGTGGAAACAGTCCTAAAAATCCCAAAATTACTAGATAAATTTTAATTAAGCGTTGTGTTATTTAGGCTGTTATTACTCAAAATGGTAAATGGATATGAAACCAATGGTGTTATGACCCAACCCAAAACTGAATGCTATCGAATATGATAATGTAATATTATCAATTCGGTGAATCCTAACTAAATTAAGGAGAGTGTTTCCATTCACTTCCAACAATGCAAAAAAATGATCACTAAGAGAAAATATAACAAATTCTCTAATGCACTGATTTGATCAAGAAAAACTAATGCAAATCAATTCCAAAATATTCTTTTATTTTAATTTTCGTGTGCTAAAAACAAGCATAAAAATATGTAAATTCAAATCAAAGAAAGATGATCTAAATCTATGATTGATTTTTCAAAATGTAAACTATGCAATTGTAATCTTTGCACAATTCACTTTGAAAAGTATGCAAATGTAATCTATGCGCATTTTTCATTCATATTCTGAAAACGAGAATTCTAATTATGCAAATGTGATCTATAAAAGAGAATTCTCAAACACAAGATGATTCTAATGTAATCTAAGAACCAATCAAGTGCAAGTCAAAAAAATTGGGTGAGAGTTCCAAAGATCAAAAATAAAAACACACAAAGGCGATTAACACTCATACATAAGCAAAAACAAAAGCAAAAACAAAAGCAAAAAGATGCAAAATTGTGAAAAGACTGAGACAAACCTCCAAGTAATGACCAAAGGAAATAAAATTAAGAATTTCTCAAAAAAAAGAGACTCAAAAAACCCAATTGATAAAATCTTAAACAGGAATGCCAATGGAATTAACCTAAGAAAAGTTCCTGACAAGTCACGTGCAAATCTGGGAAGAGGCTAAAAACACATTAACAAAACCTAAGCTGACTGAAAGAGAAAATCTTAAGTTTTTCAAAATTTTGACAAGGTCCGCAGGCTCCCAGTTTACCAAGGTGCGGTACCTCTCTCTGTGTAAAGTAGAAGTGCGGGTATGTACGCACTGTGTTACAAGCAGAGGGTGCGGTCCTCTCCCAAAAGTATGAAAAACAAAAAATAATCCAAGATCTACTAAATCTACCCAATTCCACACACAACAATCCAAAAATAGAAACAAAAACACAGTTTCTCAGGTCAAAGTAAAAGCAAGGAAAACAATCAAGTCCCCAGCGGAGTCGCCATTTTGTCATGCGGAATGAGTCGATCTTGCGGACAAGATAGACTTTCCTAGAATCTAAAGAAGACCTAATGACAAGAAAACCAACCAGACACTATCTTTCTCTAAATGAGCTTTATAAATAATGGCAAACAAATTTGTTTAAGGCCTACCTCATGTCCAACGCAATTTCGGAGATGCCTTTGCTCCTTTGATCCAAGTAAGTTCCTTCGTCAACCTGAAAGCACAAACAAGGCAAACAATTAAATAGCATCTGAATATCCAATATTATAAAACATATTTAACATGAAAGTCAAGGAGTCCATGAAACAAATAGCATAAGATACTTGTTGAGAAAAATGAGCTTGATTGTATTAATTCAAAAGAAAGAACCTTACAACCTTCGCCTTGACGCTGTACAAGCTCCTTCGAGGGTCCAACAAGAAGTCTCCTCTACTTTGACAAGCTTCACTCACTCCCTAATGGGGCCAAAAAGGTATGTGATCTCTCCTCTTAAGCTCAAATAGGAAGCCTTGATTTCACTAGCATTTACCCTCAAAAGTTCAGCTTCTAACCTCTCTAGCCACTAACCCAATGCCTCAATTTACAGTACAATGGAGGGCAGTTACTAGGTCCTCCTTCAAAGGGATAGAATCCTACTTCAAAGGGATAGCTACTCCTAACAAGGGATTAGCTCCTTCTCTTTTGGGATGCATGAACCACTTTGGAGCAAACAATCCATGTCAAAATTCCTTCTAGAAACCTCTAGAATTAACTCAAAGTGAGTTTTTTAAGATAAAAATTGCGCCTTTTGACTTTCACATGAGTACGCACCCTCCCCTTTACATACAGAGCATATAAGTACACAGGTATTCTGAATAAAAGGTGCGGGCTCGTAGGCAAAAGTGAGAGAAAGTGCGGAACCAGAGTTACATTGCTTTTTTGATGTCTTTCTCTCATTTCCAAAGCTTTTTTTGAAGAGATGAGGTATGGGACTTGCTTAGGAGGCTGGTATAGGTGGTGATAAACCCATACTGACTGCAAATAATCAAGGTGACGATATGTTTGTATAACACCTGCTAGAAGGGATACATATTTATACACAATCAAAGAAACATGAAGATAGTCTCCATAGCGAGAGTTGCAAGCGGATTGCAAAATAAATCTCGAATGAAAAATAGATAAAGAAAAGCACTGTGCCAAAAAACAAATCAAGTTAATGCATAAAAATAAATAAACCTATGTGGGAAGGAATTAGAGATTCTATTTGAGGATTAAAGTAACAACCCTTAAATCATTGACATAGTAGATTTCGCCATAAAACAAACGATATATATATATATATTCTTAGAAGGATTACAAACCCTCTTTGAGTAAAGAGGTGTCGGTGGAAAAAGATTTCGAAATTCAAAATTACAACTAAGTCGATCTGCAGAGCTTCAAAATACAATAAACTAATGACCATGAACCGAAAGCTTGAGAAGCAGGTCAAGGGAATTTTCTAACCGAAGCACATAAAAGACACAGTCACAGGGTCTTCATAACGGGTCCCAGATAACTGCTTACAAAAATAACATAAACCATAAAAATCCTAGCCAAAAGACCGATGTAAGAACAAGATACGCCTCAGGAGCTATAGCTCTAGAACAGGGAAAATTATGGAGTAAAACCACATACCCGGAGGCCAGACATAGTATCAATACAAATCCTTGACCAGATTTTGAGAGGAAGGCATAGAGATTTCAATCACGAAAGGCTAAGAAAACTTCTGGCGAAACCTAGTAAATCAACAAGTGAGATCTCATTAACCTCTGTAAATATTCAAAAAAAAAATACACAGTATATACTTAACCAATTGGAGACAGAATTCCTTACCTAGCCAAGGTTGTGGCATGCGTGCCTCTTCCACAACATTGAGGAACCAACATGGCATGTTGTGAACCTGAGAATCTAGATAAACGTTAAAGCATGAGCAAGGCATTACAAGTAAATAAATTAATCAATCTTATGTTAATAAGTTTTGACTTTGGGTAAGAAAACTAAAGTTGAAGCTCGAAAAGCTAAGAAGTTTGTCGCTAGAAGACTTAACATAAACAATGAAACATAGATGGCATGAGATAAGGATAAGTGTTCCCTCACCACCGTAGGATGAGCCCAATGCAAGGAGAGTCGTTGATGGGTAATGGTTCTTGAGAAGAGGACGATAGATGGAAACCGAATGGAAGACTCTGAAGGTCAGCTCCTGCCTTCACCGAATGGATACATGCAATTCATTAGAATCAATGCCTCGAGGATTTCCATAAAGTGCTACCATGCATCCAACTAGTATTCCACCATCGATTATATGTGTTGAATATCCTAAGGCCATCGTGCGAACGTTGGCACAGGGGTCATCATGAATATCATGTGTTGGATGTGTATGGATTACCACCAGTTAAATAATCGACCATCAAATATAACTACCCCTTACCTTGTGTAGATGAGTTGTTTGATCAGGTGTGGGGTGCAACTCTATTTTCAAAGATTGACCTTCATTCTGGTTACCACCAGATGATAATTAAGGAGGAAGACAAAGATAAAACATCTTTTAGAACTCACTATGTACATTATGAGTTCGTTGTGTTTCCCTTGGGGCTGACTGATTCCCTCACAACTTTCATGTGTCCCAAGAACAATATATTCCATCAGTGTTTGGATAAATTGTGTTGATTTTTATGAATGTAGAAGAGCACAAAGAACATCTCTGTATATTTCTTAAAACATTAAGAGAGCATTAGTTGTATGCAAAATATAATAAATACGATATATTTAAGGAACAAATCTAGTATTTAAGACAGGTCATTACGAAGGATGCAATTACCGTGGGCCCCGAAAAGATAAAAATAATAATGGAATGACCAGTACCAAAAGATGTGGTAGACATAAGGTCATTCATGGGTCTATTCAAATAGTATAGACAATTTGTTGAAGGTTTTTCCAGGGTAGCATACCCCATCGCCTCTCTATAGAACGAGGGAAAGACTTTCAAGTGGACCATGGAATGTCAAAAGAGTTTTGATCAACTTAATCATTTACTTACCACCGCACCTATTTTGAGCATTGTAGACTGAAATACAGACTATGTGGTTTGTACAGATGCTAGAAAGGAAGGTGTTTGTGGCGTACTAATGCAGGAAGGCAAAGTAATTGCTTATGACTAGGAAACTTAAGGAGGAAGAAAAAAAATATTCAGCCTATGCCTTAAAACTAACAACAATTATACATGCATTAAAAATGCTGCGACATTATTTGATGGGTAGGAAATTTCTTTTAATGATTGATCATCATAGTTTAACTAAATATTTTAGAAAACCCACTTTGAATGCTAGGGAAGCTCATTGTGTCTATTTCCTAAGCGGATTTGATTTTGAAATCAAGCACTTGAAAGGCAAAGAAAACTAGGTTGCGGATGCCTTAAGTCAAAAAGTACATTTTATATATAAAGTCTCATCCAGTGAAGCACGAACTCACTTTAATGAGCTGATTAAGCAGGCACGCAGGTCTAATCCAGAATATAAACTTTTATGGTAGTAAAATTTTTTCTTAAACAACAACGAAACAACAACTAGGATATAAAATAAATCATGAAGGCATGCTGATTTATAAGCGAAGAATATATTTACCTAACTAGAAAAATGTTAAAGTATTAATTCTAGAAGAATATCATAAAATTCCATATGTAGGCCATCTCGGATATCAGAAACTAATTACCACACTTAGAAACGAATATTTATGTCCTGTAGTGAAGAAAGAAGTGACTGAATACTTGGCTCGTTGTCTGGAATGTCAACACGTAAAATCAGAGCATAGTCACCTAGCCGAGTTTTTTCCCCTGTTGCCTATTCTAGAATGGAGATGGGAAACCATTTCCATCGACTTTATTACGGGACTACCTAATTCAAGAAAGAAAATTGATTCAATAATTGTGGTGGTAGATAACTTGAGAATGTCTTCTCACTTCATACCAGTACAATCAACCTATAAGGTTGTACAAATTGCTAATATATTCATGCAAACCATTTTTAAATTACATGGATTACAAAAGGTCATAATTTCTGATTGTGATGTAAAATTCACAATAGATTTCTGGAAAACCTTATTTGAAGGTTTAGGCACCTAGCTACATTTCAGTACTTCTTACCACCCCCAAGATTATGGGCATACCAAATGAGTAAATTAGGTAGTGGAAGATATGCTACGGACTTACGTAATGCAACAACCATCCAAATGGGAGGACTACCTACATTTGGTAGAATTTTCTTATAACAATGGTTACCACACATCACAACAAATGAGTTTGTTTGAAGTACTTTATGGATGAAAGTGCATGACACCTTCGAGTTGGGGTGGGATAGAGGATAACTTGATGTTGAGGGCGGACATGTTAAAAGAAATGGAGGAGATGGTTAAAAGCGTACAATCTAATTTAAAGGTTGTGTAAGACAGACAAAAGAACTTTGCTGATTGAAAGAGAAGTTTCCGGGAATTTCAAATTGGAGATCATGTTTATGTATGGGTACGGGACAAGAAATGTACATTACAATGGAGTGGATGTTCCAAATTAGCACCCCGATTTTGGCTCGAATCGGACCAACGGCCTACGAGGTCGCTTTGCCTAGCCACAAGATATATAGGTAATTTAATTTTTGTAATAATAAAGATGGCAAGACAAGTTGCCAAGGAAAAGAATTGACTAAAATTTTCCTATGTGTAGGTCGAACCAGAAGGCAAATTCCTCGTCGAACATCTAGTTATACTCAATCGAAGAGAAGTAAGGTTGCAGAAATGAGTTATCACCCAAGTTAAAGTGCAGTGGCAGCACTTTGGGCCAGAAGAGGCTAATTGGGAGGATGAACAAGTGATCAAAGAAACTTGTCCAAATTTATTTGCAGAAGAAAAGCATAGGGATGATTTTTAATCTTAGGGTGGGGCGATGTGGTGTCCCCAGTAAATTGTAAATATTTAATTACTGCAACAAACAAATTGTATATTATTATTGAAGTTTATATTTTATTATTTTGATTAAAAATGTGCATGAGACAAATGTCTTAATAATGGTGATTATCTAACTCTCACATGTTAGGTAGTTGGGATGGGCAGTTACCTAACCCTACCTACTTCCTTGTAGATTTATTATCAAGGGAAGAAATCAAGAGGGCAATGTGTACCAAATATAAGGAAGAGACAAAAGGAGGAAAAGGTTTTTCTTTGATATGAGAGACAGAGTTCCAGGTGCTATGTCTGGTTAAGACCATATATCTATAAAAGTAAGATTTTTATTCTACAAGAGATCAACCCGCATGTGGTGACATCTCGGGGGGATACTTGGCCTGAAAGCGAGTCTCATTGTTGGGAGGTAAATCAATGTTCCTAGTTGAACTTGAATCAACAGTTGACAGATTATACTGCCAAATTTAGATAAGTGCAATTAAGCTTATGTGTTTATTGTTGAAATCAGATAAGTGTGTGTTTAACTCTCTGTAGGGAAGATAATTATTAAAGTAAAGATTTGCATGCTGTTGAGAAAAGGATGTGTTTTAAACTAGAAATAGCTAAGGCATTGCCACTGTTACCACTCTAGGAAGATCTCCTAGGTTGTAGCTCAAAGATGCCTCGTAACATATAAATCTTCAATATTGTTCTCTGAACAATTTGAATGGATGATGGTTGGATCAAGTCAGATGACTGTTTCAATTTTGTTTTCACTCAGGACATGCATGAACACCCTTAGCTTTACGAGGCTTTAGACCACTAATGCTCAATAGTTTATAGATTCAATGGATAGATGGAGAATACTAATTGTACCAGCAGATGCATACATAAACACATATGAATGGCTAGCTACAAGAAGTAAATGAAGCTTGCAAATATAATTTATCAACACAAAGGTAAGATGACAATTATCTGGCATTAGACACAAAAGAAAACATGAATAACCTATTGAAGTGCAATCTTAGAACATAAGAGAAAATGGGAATTGAACATGTAACAACAAAAGAAGCTTATATTGTTGGACTGAAGATGAGAAGCTAGAGTAGCAGAGTATCCACAGTCTCCAAAAGTTGAACCCCTCATACTTCTAACTTTTAGTTGTTTATAGGATTTTTTACAATGCTCCTGGTCTCTCAAAGGCTCGAAGTGTCTTAGTCTATCCTCTTTATCTTTTCAATGACTTGATGCCATGACTAAAGACACATGAGCTCGAAGGTTTATTTTCTAACAGCAGAGTAACCGCATTCTGGTAATTTGTTGCGCTGTCGGGGAGCTCGCTCGTGCCAGCGATGCTCCATGATCACTTCTGTTGGTTTTGGCTGCGTTGTACTTTGGCTTTTTATCCCTCCACCCTCTATCTCATGACCTCTTTCTGGATGAGTGCATTGGGCCTTTGAAATACTTTAAATGGCCGATTTCTATTAACATGGAGAAATGCTGCAATACTGTGAAATTCCATCAAAACATAGTTCATTTCGAACTTCAAAAGCCCTCAAATATGGTCTATTCCTCTATCGGGCCTGCCCTTAATTGCTATCTCAAGTTTCTTTGACTTTGTTTCCAAGGTATTCTTTTATGTTTTGAAATACATTAAAAAACACTAAAAATCCTGAAAAAATGGCTTTGGCGGATCTGAAATATTATGTATTTTCATTCCCGAATCCCTTTGGGTTCAGGTTTTATCACATCGGGGATGTCACTTTATATTTTGTTAAATAACAAAATATGCGAAAATACATTAACAAATGCCTTTTGGCGGATCTCAACATCTATGCAATAATTCCTATATAGCTATCGGGTCTGGCTAATGGCATCGCACATATACATGTATCAAGGCCCCTCTCCGTAATGTTTCCCTGATTGTGATCCGCCGATGCGATTGATCGCAATCGCATATCACTCATGCCCCGGGCCCATGGTGAGCGCTCTGTTGTGTTGTCTGATAGTGATCCTGCGATGTAACATGGGCCGTCGATCTACGCGCTTGATCGATGGTCCTAGTTGACTCCGTCGATTGCCATCGCAAGTTTATATGGTCCGCCCTCAATCCGTCGATTGCCACCACCAATTGTGACCCGCTGATTAGATTTGGACCGTTGATCGTCCAGATCTGATGGTTGTTGTCCATTTCATTGTTTAGACCTCCTATATTCAGTTTTTTTAATGTTTCCTTGGGTTTTTGCCTCATGATAGTGTTTTTTCGCCATTCTAAGGGTTCTTCTCCTTTGATGGTTTTGATCTTTGGCATGATTTTACTAGCTTTTGAAGACTTAGAGAGCATATATGGATCCATTTGGATCAGGACCCGATGCAATTATATATGCGAGAGTAATCTTTTGAATTTTGGCTTATGGCCAAAGCGGAGCAGAGGAGATGTGGCCATTGGAGCTGAGACAGGGGACATTTTCGCTAAAAATAGCAGCACTGCACCTCAGGGGCTAACACTAGCTCCTTCTGGGGATGAAAGCCTCCCTATGAGGTTTCAAGAACCACAAACCAATTCCTTTTTTGTAAAACCAAAATCAAATCTATCTACTAGTGTTCCATTGGGCATGGAGTTTATTTTGCATAGAAAATAAAAGCTGAAAAACATATTTACAATATCAAGGCTTTAAACCCTTAAATGAAATAAATTTTCAAGAACCTCCCATTAACTGGGCCACCAAAAACATCTTCTCCTTTTAGACTGTGCAGAATAAAGGTATTGTTCTGCTGAATTTGAGTGATGACAAACAGACCTGTCCATAAGGAGTCAAAATTACCATGATTCCCTTTCTTTTCCTTCAATGCATCCCATTTGAGAACCCAGTCACCAACTTGGAAATTGTCCACTTTTACCTTCCTGTCAAAGGCTTCTTTGATTTTCTTCTGATGAACTTTTGACTTCTCAACCAGCTGCTCTCTAATTTGCTGTAATTGAACCAGGTTATTCATTCTCCTCACCATGTCATTTGTTACATCATGTTCTTCTTGAAATAATTTGGCCACTAGGAGAATTATTTGGATAGTAAAAACAACATTAGTGCCATAAACTAGCTTAAATGGAGAATTTCCTATGGACTTCTTCTCTGTAACTCTGTCAACCCACAGTGCAAACTTCAACTTGGAATGCCAACTCTTTCTGTTGTCCTCCAACAGTTTTTTGATTATCCTTACAAAACTCTTGTTAGATGATTCTGCAAGGCCATTGCCTTGAGGATAATATGAGGTAGAATGCACCAATTGAATGCCCATGGATTCACACATGTCCACCAATTCGTCTGCCCTGAAAGTTGTTGCATTATCAGTGACTAGTTTGGTTGGGCAACCAAATCTAGTGAAAATATTCTCATTCAAGAACTTTATGATAACCTGATGATTAACATTTTTATTAGGTATGACCTCAATCCATTTAGTGAAATAATCAGTGGCTACCAAGATCCATATGTGTTGGCCACTGGAATGTGGATTAATCTCACCTATGAAGTCCAAGCCCCACTGTTGGAAGGGACCATTGACGTGTATTGGCTTCAAAGGTAGAGATTTTAGCTGCTATCTTCCTGCAAACCTCTGACATTGGTCACAAGATTTCATAAAAAAAACACATCAGAGAACATAGTAGGCCAATAATACCCAACTCTCAGGATTGTGTGGGTTGTGTTTTTCCAATAATGATTCCCTCCACAGATGCTAGAATGGAACTGGTGCATGACTTCCACAAATTGTCCTTTATCTAAACATCTCAAGAGGATTCGTGATGGGTCTTTGCAATAAAGCATGTTTTTATTAATGCAGAATTTGGTTGATCTGGGCTTAATGGTCTGGGCTTGAGTTGAGCTAAGCACTTTAGGGACTTCTAGCTTATGAAAAAAATGAACTATACTAGAATACCATTCACAGGGGGCTAGATTTTCAGCCAAAGGCTGATTCTGCTCTTGCTCTTCTGCTACTTCCTCTGTCTGCTCATCACCTGAATTTGAACCCATGCAATTGATGTCTAACAAACTACAATTTTCCTCAGCCATAAGTTTAGCCAAGCCCTGGCCTTTGACAAGCTTTGTGGGCTTCACCTCTATGTTAAACTCTATGAATTTTGCAATCCATTTATCTCTCTTTTCATCAATATTTGGTTGAGTTACGACATCTTCTACTGAGGTTGAGGGTACATATGCAACCAATTTGGAATGCAAAATATAAATTTTGAATTCCTTTGAAGATTTTATGAGAGCATAAGCTTGTTTTTCAATAAGGTCATACATTAGTTCAGCATCCCTCAGAGTTTTGCTAAAAAAGGCCACAGGGTGCTCTACACCTTCATCATTTTCCTGCAACAGAACTGCTGCAAGTGTATCATAAGAGGGAAAAGAGAAGATATAAATCTCCTTGGTGTAGTCTGGGCTGATTAGAGTGGGATCTTCCATGATAGCTTATTTTATGGCTTCAAAAGAGCTTCTTGCAACATCCATCCATTTTATCTATGATCCTTTCTTCAGCATGGAAGTGATGTGCTTCACTAGTTCTGCAAAGTTTGGAATGAACCTCCTTACAAAGCTAATCTTACCCAGGAAGGATTGAATGTCCCTTTTTGACCTTGGGATGGACAATGTTTGAATTTCTTGAACTCTTGTTGGAAAAGACTATTATGTCATCTAGGTAAATAAGGACAAACTTGTCCTTCTCTCCCACAAAGGCTATGTCCATGGCCCTCTGAAAAGTAGCCCCAACATTCATCAGTTCGAAAGGCATCTTGGAGTACATGAAAGTGCCCCAAGGACTAGTGAAGGCAGTCTTTTCCTGATCTTCTTGATGTACAACAATCTGACTATAACCTGAAAATCCATCAAGGAAATACATGACTCTAGCCCCTTACACTTTTTGTAGCAAGTGTTCCATCTTAGGCAGGGGGTAGTTGTCTTTTTTAGAGCATTTGTTCAGATTCTTGAAGTCAACACAAAGCTTGATTTTTCCATTCTTCTTTCTTACTACCACAAGGTTCACTATCCACTTTGAATACCTTAGGGGAACTATGATCTTGGAATCCAATAGCTTCTTGATTTCCTTTTCAATCAAAGGCAATAAGAGAGGGTTGATAGGTCTTAATTTCTGCTTAAAAGGGATGGCATTCTTCTCCACTAGAATCTTATGTTGAATGATGTTAGTGTCATAGGTCTTAAGATCACCTTATTCCCAAGCAAAAATATCAGCAAATTGTTTCATCATGGTGCAATACTTGGAACTCTGGGTAGAAGACAAGTGAGTGGACAAATTTATGTACTTTGGATGGGTTAGACTCCCTACATTATATTTATGAATATCATACTCATTTTCTTTTTTGGCAAGCTTATAAGGTACATCATTATGATCAAACAACTTCTCTAGGGGCACCAATCCTTCGGGTATATGGTTACTAGGTAGCTGAACAATGCTATCTTGACCAATCTCAACCTTTAGCTTGGACTAGTTGCATTCTTCCATTGTTTCATTTTCTTGGTCGATGTGCATTTCAAAAAATTCATCAACAACTTGTAAAAGCCTATTAATTTCATCATCATCTTCAAAAACTTTCCAGTATTTGACATTGTCAGGCAGAGATGGTCTATATTTCACCTGAGCTTCATAAGTCAATTTAGGAGGCAGACGAGGAATAAATGTGCTAGTAGACACAACCAGGGAATCAAAATTTTGGTTCTTCATTGTCGAGATGTAAGAAATGCTGAAAATATTAAAAGAGTCCTTGAGCTTCCATACCTCATCTCTATATGCTTTCATCCTTGGATGCTTTGCTTGGAAAGTTTTGTTGACCTTTTGAATGATATGGTATATGTCTCCAAACACTTTCAGACCTTTGATGCTCATTTCTTTAGCAGCGTTTAAGCGCAATATCAAGGCTTCATTTTCTTCTATGTTATTGGTGACCTGAGAAGTTAATGTGAAAGATAAATGAATGCATTCTTGTGTGGGGGACACCAGGACTACACCTACCCCTACAACTTCCTTAGAGAAAGCTCCATCAAAGAACAAGTACCAAATATGTGGGCCCTCTTCCTCTATGATCTGGCGAACTGGTTTCTTAAGGTGTGTGGGGGCCAATTAGGATTCTTGCATCTGAAGAATACTAATTCCAAAATCAGTGTCGACAGCATAGATGGGATCACTAGTGGAATTTCTTTTATCACTGATGATATAATCCAACTGAGCTTCTCTGTATAATCTCCTGTTGTCACCCCCAAAAACTGGGACAATAGCGTAAGACAGATCATTTTGTAATGTTCCACCTAATCTCTTCATCCAACCTTTGGAAAGAAACATTCCAAACTTGGGGGGTACATCTACTACCACAATATCCATCATCATGCTCTTCATGGGCAGCTAAGACAAAGTGATGGCTAGGTCCTTGTTTAATCCCAAACATTTTACTTTCCTAGAGTCAAAAGAAAATAGGTCATGATTAGGTTTTGTAATGTGAAGACCCAACTCATCCATGATAGATTTGGGCATTAGATTATGGCTGGCTTCAGTGTCAAGAAGGAGTTTGTGAAGGATTTTATCAGGAATAGTCATAAATACATAGAATGATGGGGAGCTGTCATCATAATTTTCAATCATTGGGCTGAGAACACCAGCTGGTTTGTCATCTTGCAGATTTAAATAGTCAGTGGAGGCTTGGATTGCATTAGGCTCAAGGGTCTCAAGGATAGATCTCTTGAAGGACTCATTCTTCACTAGTTCAATTAGTGGTATAGGTATTCTTAGCTTCTAAATTTCCGATTGAAAACTGAAAGGAGAAGGAGAGTTGTCAAGGCCTCTTATCTTGTGAGCTGGAGCTTTGAGGATGATGGGATCAATTGTCGGTCACTTCTACTTATTAGCTTGTTGTATTTCATGGCCAACAACTCTCTGAATAGGAGTTTCCTAGGCATTATTCATCTTCGACCTCAGATTATATATGTGCTAAGAAACAATTTATATAATAACTTCACCATCCCGTTCTTGGTTGATTTAGTGAATGAGTAATGACTTTTCGTAGGCAGCTGAGCTCAAAGAGGAGGCACTACCTTTGACTTCCAAACAATGGATCTCATCATCTTCTTGAAACTTCTCTTCTTCCATGACTACATTCTGGAAAGGCGTCTTCACCCTTTGGTCTTCATTGGCATCTTTTCTTCTTTGCAAAATATGCAATTGCTCATTAGCTCTTCTATATGGATTTGGATTTCTAGGAGTAAAGGTATTAGGAACTCTTCCTTTCTCAGAGTGCTGCTCAACCTTTAATTTGGAGATTTTAGAGGCTAATGAATCTATCATCTTGGTCATTTTATCTATCCTAGGATCTGAAGATGATGAAGACTTGCCCCTCCTTCTCCTTCTATCAAAACTTCCCTTTACCTTGTCTACAACCATGATGTTTGATTCTACTTCCAAGGTTGCATCCTGCATATCAGCCAAAGTAGCACATCACCTCTCTCTCAATAGTAGATAGAAGTCAAAATCAAAGGCATTGGCATAAGTGAGTTTAGCAGAGGTAGTGGCGGGTTTTACTTCAGCTGGTATCTTGTTGTACATGCGGTTAAACCTCTTATTAAAATCAGTCAACAACTCACCATTTTCCCTCTTTAATTTCCTGAACTCCGTCTAGTAGTAGAGTAGATCCTTATTATCCCTCCAATTCTTTAGGAATGCATCATCTAAAGCCTCAATATCTGATAGAGACTTTGGGGCTAGTTCTTTGAACCATTTCCTAGCCTCTCCATCTATACTTTGCATAAAGACTCTCATCAATACATCGTCTTCACTAATGTCTAGGTTATTAGCATAGCTATAGAATGATTCAATATGTTCCTCAACTGTAACACCTTCAGTCGCAGTGAATTTAGGCCTATACTTTTGATATTCTCGAGTAGGCATGGCATTTAAAGGGGTGGGCAGTACTAGAGGTCCATACATAGTAGTTATGATTCTTTCCATTTGGTAGGTGCTTGTGGTCTTGCCATAGCTGTGGTGGCTATAAGGGTACTAGAAATATGAATGAAAGGGGGTTGAGGGGTGACTTATAAGACTAAAGGGGTATGAGGGATAGGAGGAGAGGTTTCCTTTGGGATGGAAACAAAAGGAGAACCTAAAGAATAAGGATCTCTATGAATTTTTGAGATTTTTTCTTCACTGCTAGTATTATATGCTATACTCTCAACATGTATTTGTTCTATTACAAGATTTTCTTGAAGAGATATAGAATATTGTTTAGAGCTACCTGAACTTGATGCTCCTTTCTGCAACACCTTTCTTTCTTTGATGATTTTCTCATGGTCAAATACTGGGTCAGCTTGTGGCTTTTGAGGATTTCTCTGAGTATGCCTCACAAACTGAGCCAAAACTATCAAGTGGAGTCGCCAAGAGGTTTATCCTTCAGTAGAGTTTCCAGATAGATGATTACAACCGAAAAAGTACCCAGACTTTGTCTATCATCAAAGTTGGATCCGTGTCGTCTCCCAGGGAAGTTGAGCTTTAGTCTCCTCTCCCCCGCAATGGCCCCAATTACGTTATCACTCTAGGAAGCTCTCCTAGGCTGTAGCTGAGAGATGCCTGGTAACATATAAATCTTCAATATTGTTCACTGAACTATCGGAATGGATGATGGTTTGGATCAAATCAGATGATTGTTTCAACTCTATTTTCACTCAAGACATGCATGAACACCCTCAACTTTACAAGGATTTAGATCACTAATCCTCAATAGTTTGTAGATTCAATGGATAGATGGATAATATTGACTGTAGCGGAAATTTCATACATAAACACATATGAATGGCTAGCTAAAGGAAGTAAATGAAGCTTGCAAATCTAATTTATCAATGCAGAGATAAGATGACAGTTATCAGGCATTAGACACAGAAGAAAACATGAATAACCTATTCAAGTGAAAGCTTAGAACATAAGAGAAAATGGGAATTGAACATGTAACAACAAAAGAAGCTTATATTTCTGAAATGAAGATGAGAAGCCAGAGTAGCAGAGTATCCACAGTCTCCAAAAGTTGAACCCCTCATACTTCTAACTTTCAGCCATTTATAGGATTTTTTACAATGCTACTGGGCTCTCAAAGGCTTGAAGTGTCTTAATCTATCCTCTCTGCCTTTTCAATGACTTGATGCCATGACTAGACACACATGAGCTCGGAGGTTTCTTTTCTAACAGTAGAGTAATCACATTCTTGTAATTTCTTGCGCTGTCAGGGAGCTCGCTCATGCTAGCAATGCTCCATGATCACTTCTATTGGTTTTTGATGTTTCGTGGTGTGGCTTTTTATCCCTCTGGTCTCTATCTCTCGGCCTCTATCCGGATGAGTGCATCGGGCGTTTGAAATCCTTTAAATGGCTGCTTTCTATTAGCACGAAGAAATGATGAAATAATGTGAAATTCCACCAAAACATAGTTCATTTCGGACTCCAAAAGCCCTCAAATATGGTATATTCCTTTATCGAGTCCACCCTTAATCACTATCACAAGTTGCTTCAGCTTTGTTTCCAAGGTTTCCTTTCATATTTTGAAATATGTTAAAAAACACTAGAAAACATGAAAAAATGGCTTCAGCGGATCTGAAATATTATGTATTTTCATTCGCAAACCCCTTCGGGTTCAGGTTTTATCGCATCGGTGCTATCCCTTTATATTTTGTTAAATAACAAAATATGTGAAAATACATTAACAAATGCCTTTTGATAGATCCGAAAATATATGAAATAATGCCTATATAGCCATCAGGTCCGACTAATTTCATTGCACATATACATGTATAAAGGCCCCTCTCCATAATGTTTCCCCGATTGCGATCTTCTGATGTGATTGATCACAATCGCATATCACTCATGCCCCAGGCCCATGGTGAGTGCTCTATAGTGTTCTCCTATAGCAATCCTGCGATAAAACATGGGCCATCGATCTGCATGCTTGATCGACAGTCCTACTTCACTCCGCCAGTCGCCATCGCAAGTTTCATATGGTTCGCCCTCAATCCACTGATTGCCACCCATGATTGTGACCCGTTGATAAAATCTAGACCATTGATCAGCCACATTTGATGACTGCTATGCATTTCACTATTCAGAGCTACTATACTCAATTTTTTCAATGTTTCCTTGGGTTTTTGCCTCCCGATAGTGTTTTTTTTCCATTCTAACGGTTCTTCTCCTACGATGGTTTTGATCTTTGGCATGATTTTACTAGCTTTTGATGACTTAGAGAGCATATCTAGATCCATTTGGATCGGGACCTGATGCAATTATATATGCGAGAGTAAACTTTTGAAGTCTAGCTTATGGCCAAAACAGAGGAGAGGAGATGTGGCTATTGGAGCTGACATAGGGGACATTTCTACTAAAAATAGCAGCACTACACCTTAGGGGCTAACAACGACCAATAGAAAATATACAGTGATGAGAAGATCTATATCCAAAAAAAAAAAGAATCAGAAAATTTATTACTGAAACTGACGAATTTTTTTTACATAGGGGCATAACTTAGGGGTTTATTGTGTGGTCAACAACCTAGACAAGTATTAAAAATCAAAACCACAAGTAGCCAGAGCTACATCAGTAAATGATATAAAATAGGCAAAGCTACCTTCCCAAGGAAAGGAAACAGGACCAATATATCTGTATATATGTTTCTATGTTATCATATGAATTTTTTCTACTATTAGACCTTATAGTATAACGATAAGGGATCTGTGATATATACTAAGGAGTTGAAGTGAGAAAAATAAGAAGAATTTAACTATAATGAAGAAAGAGTTCTGAAATCATCCACAAGATTCATAACTAATTAAAAAGAAAGAGATTAGCTAAATAAGAGAAATATAAACTGAGTCGATAAATCCTTATGAATAATTTATATCTCATTCCTCATTCGAATGATTCAGGACATGAAACTAAAACCCTGCTAGAAGGGATACATCTTTATACACAAGACAAGAAATATGAAGATAGTATCCACAGCTAGAGTTGTAGGTGGATTCCATAGTAAATCTCAAACGAAAAATAGATAAAGATAAGCAGAGTGTGAAACAATGAATCAAGTTAATGCATAAAAATAAATAAACCTCTCTAGGAAGGAATTACAGAGTCTATTTGAGGATTAAATTAACAACCTTTAAATCGTTGACACAATATATTTCACCATAAAAAAAACAATATATATATTCTTAGAAATATTACAAACCCTCTTTCGGTAAAGAGGTCTCGGTGGAAAAGAAAATATGAAATTCAAAATTACAACTAAGCTGATCTGTAGAGCTTCAAAATACAATAAAATAATGGCCATGAACCCAGAACCTAAGAAGTAGGTCAAGGTACTTTTCTATATGAAGCACATAAAAGACACAATCACATGGTCTTCATAATGGAGCCTGGATAACTACTTACATCAATAACATAAACCACAAACTGCCTAGCCAGAAGACCGACGTAAGAATAGAGTAACCCTCAAGAGCTATAGCTATAGACCAGGGAAATTCCTAAAGTAAAACCACATACCCAGAGGCCGGATGTAGTGCCAATGCAAAACCCTGATTGGATTTTGAGAGGAAGGCACAGATCTTTCAATCTCGAGTGACTAAGAAAACTTCTAGTGAAACATAGTAAATTAACAAGTGAGAACTGATTAACCTCTGTAAATATTCAAAAAAAAAATATGCAATAGCTACTTAACCAACTAGAGACAAAATTCTTTACCTGGCCAAGGTTGTGGCATGAACATGACATCACACTGCCAATGAATTTTGAGAACCATCTACAAAACCTTTGGCATTTGGCAATAATTGTTTTTTATGTGAAAAATGTTGGGGTGAAGGGAAATTCCATTTCATTCATTTGTTACATTCCATATTTTGTTGTCTTGAATATCTGAAATAGGATAGTTTACATGTGTGACTTCATGGTTAATTCTAGAATTCTTCTTAACAATTACTAATGTCAATTGTTTGCAATTGCATCTCTGATGGTGCATTATGAGATCACTTTGTGTCCACTTCTTGCAATCACAATGGATCGATATATGTCCTCTCGATACATAGATCTTCCTCTTGATTGATCAATCTCTTGGAATTTATTGAAGATGATGAAAAGAACCACTAAGTTAACGATGACCAATGCTCTCTACTATTAGAACATAGGAGGTTTCTCTATAGGCAGGACCAGGAACATGCATTAGAGGAATAGAGACCACCTCCTATTGAATGAGTGAACAGGAAGAGGGAGGAGGACGACCTTGATCAAGAGAATGTGTTCTTGAAACTCAATCTCTTGATCTTCAACATTGTTTCACATCCTTAGAATCAATCTTATTGAGATAGGGACCTACCTCCAACCACAGAATATTAGTTATGCTTTGGTAACAATGGTCTCATCCATAGGTTAGTGGTGTTGTTAGGGTATTGATGAAAAGTTTTGTTAAATTCATTTAAAAATGAAAATAGCTATTATGCTAATGTGGAAAGAGTAGCATCAGTTCCATGCCATTTCTTAAAAGTTGAATACCCTTAGCTATTTGGTTCAATGCTAAAAGAAGTATCCACTCTCCAATGTTGTTATGAAACTAGCTCAAGAAAATATAGAAAAGACAGATCAACGCCTTAAAATTCAGCCTCCTCAAGGGGGCAACCTCCTTTACATTACATAAATGAACAATTCTTGGATGATTCAACTGACAAGACCTCCTTTCTATATATAGGAGTCTAAGGAGTCACAATATAACCTAGCTGACCTAACAATAATAATATAAAGCCACAAAAATAACAATAGAGGGATTCTATG
>APFE030516273.1:1599-17996 GCA_000404065.3 Pinus taeda | reverse complement strand
TAAATATCATTTAAGTTCAAAGTTAACTTGAGAATGAATAATGTATCATCTTCGAGGATCATTTTGATGTTTTGCATAATAACAAATTAGGAAAGAAGGTAGAAAATTTCTAAAAAAATTCTACAAGTTTGATTTAGTAAGTTGTTATTATACATTTGGTAATTCTTTTATGTATTTTTGGGATCATTAAAATGGTTCTATGCATTTATCTAATTTTATGTAAAAGAAAATTATTGTTATGGTCACATCTAAGAGAAATGTGTTTTTTCTACCATTTTATTTAATGGATTAGAAAAAGTTTCTTAAACACCAATTTAAGGAATTAGAGAGGGGTGAATTTAAGGAGAACTCGTAGATATAAGGCAAAGAAAAAACTAACACCATTATTATGGATAAGGAATGATAAGCCTCAAAGAGAAAATCATGTTAAACCTCATGAAATTAGTATACGTGAGAACATGTTAATTTATATCTATGAGATCTGAGAGGATTATGATGGTCTTGAAGTCACGAGGGATAAATATTTGATTTGAGTGCTCACCCATGTCCCTTCTCTAAGAAATAGTTAGCGGTTTCTTACCAAATTCACTATCTTGTGAAATATGACTTTATATAAATACACATTAATTGAATGGTTTTTTTTGCCCTTACCTACAAGTATGGCTAAAGGTATATAGACTATCCCATGCGAATGGATGTAAACTTCAAGTAGAGTTGATTATTGACAACTTGTCAAATCAATCATGGTTGCTAATTTTGGTGATGAAAATGAAATCTTACTTATAAGAAATATGACTTGCAAATAATTTCTTAAGAGTGCTTCTTACTAAAATCTCTTCACTTATTTGGCTCTAATAGGATTCTCCTAGGTTTATGGACCAACAAGTCAATATCCAAGTCAAGCCTAAATTTTAGAGGTAATTAAACAATAATGAAGATGGGGTTTTTCTTGAGAAGTTTCTCTATCTAAGACATCTAAATTACAATAGCCAAAGCTTTATAAAAGGAATACTAATTACATAGAACAAAATATTAACGTAGGAACATGTTAGTGTCATTGTAATGTTTCATAAATAGTGACCACAAACCGAAGACTACCCTCAAATGGCATGACGCTGATATTATCATGATGTTAAGACTACAGTGAGGGAGGATGATATTGCATCAACCTAAGGAAAAAAAACTTGTGCACCAAATCTAGCATTCAAATTTATAAATATTTTGGTGCAATTAATGCTTTATAAACCATATCAATACCATAGTTATTATATACATTAGATGATTTGTGACACATACCTGGTGGTGATGTTAATACACACACAAAAACACATTTTTTGCAAAGTGTATCATTTTGGATTGATAATCCTAACATAGAGAAACCACTACCATGATGACATCATAAAGGTAACAACCACAATCCAGAGATAACCCATGAGGCATAACAACAAAGTCATCGGTGGTGTTAGCACTAGAATAAGGGAGGATGCTGCCACATCAACTTAGGGACTTGCACCCCTAAGCCAACATCTAGATTGGTAAAGCTTTCAATGTAAGTAACACTTTAGAAACCAACTTCATCTCACTATTGTTATGTATGTGATATTGTTCACAATATACACACCCAATGAAGATGTTAACACACATGCACTCTTTTAATTAATGAGTATTAATGTGGAACAAAGACTTCATGTAAGGATATTGCATTTTAGTAAGATATCATAAGAGAAAGACAACCCACCAAATATGGAACTAAAAATGCTAGCAATGTTAGTACAAAAGTGAGGGATGATGTTATCATATAAATTTGAGGGCTTGCAATGCAAAGCTAACTTTTAGATTGACAAAGTTATTAGTGATGTTAATATCTATATTATACCATCTAGATCTTATAATTGTTATATATGATGTATACCTTATAAAATTCATAAGAGAAATGCCAACAATCTTGGAGGATTCAAATAATTTCCAAGATTCAATAAATATAGGGGCTTTAATTTACCTCTCTATGTAAATAATGGGCATTTGCTAAATCCATGTGTGTTTGATGCTTGGGTTTCTTATGCCCTAGTGGTGAGTGGACTTCCTTATGATTTTTATGAACTCATCAGCCAACATTATTTAAATTTGGACCTATACAATTACTATCCCATTAATGCAATGGGACCATCAAAGGGTCAAGACAACACATCCACTCATACACACTTTTGCAATTTATTTATTTTTATCTTATCTTAGAAAAGAGGGAGTACAATGTGTTTGTGCATGAGAGAGCTCCAAAATAATTAATGGTAGTCAAATGAAGATATAAATGCTAGTTTAGTCCTTTAGTAGCTACAACATTGTGTATTCCTCTTGAACACTATACCTCGTTCAACTACATGCACTACTAAATTTGCACAATTGTTCATGATATATAGGTGGTGAAATCGTTTTTGTTGTTGATAGGGTGGTAAGTTATAAAACCATAATAAAAAACAAATCAAGATATAAAACACATTGCATGTCTCTTTGTTTAAAAAAAAATAAATGGTCATCATTTTATTGTTGTTGAGTTTCAAAGGAGAAAACTATTTGGTAATGGTTGGCCTAATCTAAATATATTTATTTAGATATCATCACTGCATACACTGCCATTAAGCCAAGTCGACTTGTGCTTTATTAAGGTCAGAAGAATATGTGTTTCTTTTGCTAAAGGATTGTCAAGGAAAAGGTGGTGTGATGTATTGTGTCCATGAGAAACATTGGAGTTCAAGAAACCAATTCATACCAAGTGTGTATTTAAATTCCCATATCCTTGTTTTTGATTAAGAACACTATAGGGCCAATGTTGGGTTGAAGGAAGAATGCTAGTGCATTAGTTGATATTTAATGGAACAATAATCTTAGCACATTCATTCCATAGATCGAGGAGAAGAGGAGTGTCAATTTATACTATATTCATAAGTAACCATGGTATCCTAGGGAAACCTAATTCAAAACATGAAGAATTGAACATGTTTAGAACCATCCTTTCATACCTCAAGAATAGGAACAAGAAATCGAACAAAGTTTTCATTGGATTGATTTGGCATTAATAAGTGGGCATTACAATCAACTAGAATAGAGGTCTCGTAGCTTTTCAAAAGAGTGATATCTCCATTAAAGGCCAAAAAGAAAGAACGTAGAATTAGTTCTCTAAAGTATCTATGTTTGTGGACTGAGTGGGTTATAACTCCCTTGTTTATAAATCATTGACAAATATTTTAGTGTAGTTAATACCTTATATTATACCACAAATGTTTCACAATTGTTGTTTTTGTATGATTATTCATAACACATATCCTACAATGATGTTAATAGGGACATACATATATGTGTTTAACAGGTAAGCAATGTTAGTATTGGAATAAGGAAGGAAGCCATTACATCAAGCCGAGAAAATGCACCACAAAGCTAACTTATGAATTGGAAAATCTTTGGGTATAGGGATTGCCTTATAAACCATCTTTGTCTCATAATTGTTATTCATGAAGATTATCCCATAAAATCTCAATATAATGAATTTGATTATAGTGTAAAATCTAAATATAGAAAGCAACATAAGAGTATTAATATGGAAGGAAAACATAAGGATATAATGACATTAAGATAACTTGCAATATCTATAGAAAAAAACCAGAAGCATGTACCATTACATGGATAACAAGCACGAGCCATTGAAAATTTTGATTATGTGAGCATTGGGTTGAGGAAGAATGTTATCACATTAACTCAAGGACTTGCACCTAGAAGACAACTTTCATATTGGAAAAGCTTTCATTGGAGTGAATCCCTTGTGAAAGGAAGTCTTACAATTGTGACATATGTGGAATTACTCACAATGCACACACAATAATGATGTTAACACACATGCTTTCTTCTAGTTTTCACCACCCCTCCTACTCTCAGGGAATGAATGTCATGGCATGATGTGTAGGTGCATCCCCATACATCACTATGGATCTTTGAGCTATCTCTTAGGCTAGAGGGAGGGTACCCTTGATATTTCCTTAAGATTTGTTCAGTCAAGCTTCACCTAATTATGTTAAGGAGCTTGAGTGATGTGTCATGATAACCTCCACAGTTCACAAAAAATAAAACACAAAGGAGTTGTGTAGATTAATGTTGGAGGAACATTGGAGAGAATGATTAATCTCTACTGGGCATAATCTTATCTGATTCATCATAAGGGGTTGCCTTAATCATAACTCCATCCTTTGAAGATAAATGATTAAATTAATGAAACATGCACTTTAAAATGATAAGAAGCCAATAATTTTAGTCCACATTGAGGGGTAACCCTCCTTCTACAATGCATATAATGCATAAGAAAATATTTGATGATCCTAAGACTAGGTCTCCTTGGTACATATATAGGAGACAAACGGTACAATTATAATGAAAAGGTATAGTGAAATCTTTTGGTTGATATAAAAATATAACAATAGAGATACAATAACTGAATATCTAGGGCTTAATATGGGCTTTTAGGGTTAACATAAGGCTTGTATAGATCTTAACAGGCCCCTCCCTTTCATACAAGTGTTGTCCTCAACACTTGACTAACTATGAATGTTTTTGCATGTTCAACTCGTCTTCATGTGTTGCATCTTCCACTAGTAGGTTCTTCCATTTGACGAGGTACTAAGTAATTGCTTAATTTCTTAGTTTCTTAATCCTTGTTTCTAAGATTATTTCTAGTTCTAGTATGATTTTCCCTTTTTCATTAGTCTCTGGTAAAATAGTTTGGACTAGGATCTTATCACTGATTGCCTTCTTTAAGTAGGAAACATGGAAGTATGGATGTACATGTGAAGATGGAGGCAACTCTAATTTGTAAGTCATACTTATAATCATTTGCAACATGTTACACGGGCCATAATACCTCGATGTTAATTTATTGTCCTGCTTTTGTTTCTTAAGGGAAACTTTTTATATGGTTGTAGTCTCACAAATACGCAATACCCCACTTCAAATTTCCTTTCACCATGCTATTGATACACATGTTGTTTCATACTATTTTGTGCTATAGCCAAGTTATCCTTCAATAGTTTAAGAACCTCTTATTTGTGCCCTATGTGGTCCTCCACTACTCGAGCCTTTACAATCCCTTTCAAGGGTGATGTGATGGATGGAGGATGATATCCATAAAGTACCATTAATGGGGACATTTTTAATGAAGTATGCAAGGATGTTTTGTACCACCATTATACTAAGGGAAACCACTTGACCCATTGTGTTTGCTTATCAGATGCAAAGCAATGCATACATCCTTTTAAAATTTATTCAAAATATTAGTTCTCCCATCATATTGAGGATGGTAAGATGAGATGTAAGTCAAGTGGGTACCCAAACAAGAAAATAATTTAGTCTAAAAATTTCTAGTGAAAATTGGATCTCTATCACTTACAATAATCTTTGGGATTCCATATAGATTTTTGATTGTTTCCATGAAAATTTATGCCATTGTACTTGCTTTTAAAAGGATGAGAAAGAGAGCAAAAATAGGCACACTTTATCGTTCGATCTACCACTACCATAATAAAATTATTTCCTTCAAATATGGGTAAACTTGTAATAAAATCCATTGAAACTTCATCCCGTCACTAGCTTGGTATGAATAATGGTTGTAGGATCCGTGTGGTCTTGATTGTTTCTCCCTTATTCTTTTGGCATACCACATATTAAGCCACAAACTTTTACACATTTATTTTATGGTCTTACTGCGAAAAAATAACCTTTCTTGATTTATGTTTTCAAGAACCATGAATTTTCTCTTATAGGAGAATTGTATAATTCCAAAAGGACCTTTTGTTTTAGTTGAGAATTCCTATATAAGTATTAACGATCTTGATAGCACAACAAATCATTCTTCCAAATAATTTTTTCTACTACATCAGGGGTTCTATTATAGTTTCTAAATGATCTTGCATATTTGAATCTCATCTTTCTTCCATTATGTCCTTGCTTCTTCCACCCAATTAGATCATGGAATGGAAATAGCACATAATAAATCCTCAATGTATTCCTCTTTCCTTGAGAGTGCATTTTCCATAATATTTTGTTTTCCTTCTATCTAGATAATTTCAAAGTTGTAACCTAACATCTTTGTAACCCTTTTTTGTTGCTCTTGTAAATATATTATTTGTTCTAGGAAGTACTTCAATCCATCATAATCTATTTTTACTTTGAAGTGTCTTCCTATTACACATGGATGTCATTTCTTAACTACATGTAGTATGGTCAGCATTTATTTTTCATAGATGGGTCTAAGTAAGTTATTTCCTTTATGTTTTCTACTTTCAAAGGCAAGGGGACTACCTTCTTGCATCAAAACTAGACAAATGTGCATAAAAAATACACAAATTCCATGGAATGCGACATTTCACTCCACAATGAAGTTTTTTTTGAAGTCAGTTGTGGCCAAGATGGGAGTTGTACACATAAATTCTTTAAGATTTTCAAAAGTTTTGGTTGCTGCTTTAGTCAAAGAAATTATTTCCTTCTTCAATAATTTTGTTAGAGGTGCTACTATTTGACCATAATTATTGAAAAAGTAGCACGGTAATATCCTCTCAATCCTAAGAATCCTTTGAGTGTCTTGGATATTGGCCATTACGTTATAGATTTGATTTTGTTAGGGTCCACATTGACACCTTCATGAGATACAATATGACCCGAATATTCCACTTCTTCAACCCCAAAGGCACATGTGGAAGGCTTTGCATATAGTTGTTTCTCTTCCAACAATATTAAAATCTTCTCAACACGTTGTACATGCTCTTCCAAAGATTTGTTTTAAATTAGTGTCTCATAAAAAAATACTAACTCAAATTTTCTATAGAGGGGTTTGAAAATATAATTCATCAAGATTTAAAATGTTAAAGATGCAATAGTAAATCAAATAGGCATAAGTAAAAACTCATAATGACCTTCATTTATTCTAAAGGTTGTTTTGGGAATGTCTTCTTACATCATTATTATTTGATGATATCTATAATGGAGATCTATCTCACTAAAGAAAATTGCTCCATGCAATTTGTCTAATAAATTATCAATGATAGGAATATGGAACTTATCTTTGATTATCATTTTGTTGAGTTGTTTGTAATATGGGCACATAGACACAAACCATCCTCTTTTATAACCATCACCACTGGTGAAGACAAAACACTCTAGTTATGTTGAATGATGCCAACCTCTAACATATCTTGAACCATGTGCTCAATCTCACTCGTCTATGCAAATGGATACTTGTAAAGCCTAATGTTAGGTGGTGCACTTCGAGGTTGCAAACGAATAGCATGGTCATGAACTTGAGCAAGTGGAAGACCCTTAGGTATCTCTCCAAATACCTTGGAATGGTTGTTGAAACTTTTTAGAGATCCATTAAAGTAGGGGTTATAGATATTTGAGCATCTAGTGAACATGATTGTGTAATTACACCATGGTGTCCCTTTTTTAGAAAATTTTCATGCTATTAGAGCTTATCACATTAGAGGGTTTCCCTTAGATGTCTCTAAGCTCAATTTCCTTTCCTTATGAGGGAAATCTCATGAAAAGATCTTGAAAATTAAGGATTATTGTTCCCAATGATTGTAACCATTGGACCCATAGTACAACATTGACACCACCCATTTGGATTGCAATCATGAGACTATCCAATAAATACTCCCCGATATTCAACTTAATACTATGGAACTTTCCCGAACAATTTATGGTACCTACATATTCACCAATCATTACTTGAAATTCTGGTATTAGATATATAAAGTGATTGAGAATTTTTTCCAATTTTTAATAGATGAAGTTATGGGTATTACCTAAATCAATCAACACTGCTACCTTTTTCATTTTAATGTATCCATGTATCTTGAGTATTTGTGGAGTACTTATGTTGGCCAATGCATGACAAGATATTATTGGAGTAGTCTCTTTTAGCTCTAGAACTTGTGACAATTCTAATTCTTGATCTTATTCCTCTTCACAATCTATGTATAATGATATCCTCTCAATATATGCCCCTTATTATACATGTTATCACAATTAAAACATAGTCCCTTTGCTCTTCTTTCCTCCATTTGATGAGGTGACAACCTTGTTATTTGAGTGAGGTTAAGAGAGGGAGCATGATGTTCTCTATAGTTGTTAATGGTGACTCTTATAGTAGTCATATTTGTACTTTCGACTTTCCTTACCAAAGTAAAAACATGCTCTAGGGATTTAGGATCAAAGAGACATACCTCATGTTGGATGTTTTCCTTTAAATGTCTCATAAATAGGTCTAACAAATCATCCTTTGAAATGTTCTTTACCTTGTGACTCAACTCTTAGAATTGTTGAATGTGCTCTATAAGTGGACCTTTTTGTTGAAAATTTACAAATCGCCTAAAGAATATATTGTTCTTAATATCTCCATAAAAAATGGACCAAGATACAATAAATCATTTTTCCTTTCACAAAGCCATTGATACCATGCAAATAGATCTTGTTTTGAAAACATGATGCAATATTGACCTTTTCTAAGGATGACACTTGGTGTATATCAAATTATTGTTCCATATGGAATATCCATGTTGTTTGATCATTACCATCAAAATTCCTCATATTGATCTTCAGAATGAAGTAGTTCCTTGGCGCTAACTTGAACCCTTAACAATATGAATCATGACCCTAATATCCAATATTTGTACTCCCCAGTTGTGATAAAATATTCGTTATATGTGTTTGATTCTCAACAATATTCTTCTCCTTAATTTCATGATGTCCTTGGAGATTTTGTAATAAAAATGTTTTTTTTTTTTTTCATCCATCTTATTTTTCATTTCATCTATCGTTTCTCTTTTAAGGTTTTCCTTATTTTCCCCATATTTTGTTCCCTACTTCCAATTATCTTTTCACCTATGACAATTCAACCCTCATATTGTCACTTATTTGATTAAAGTTAATTTCCAAGGTGGATAACCGATACACAGTGTTATATTTCTTCATGAATCATGGATGAGCTTTTAACAGGTTTAATTGGTGTAGTAGATTTTGGAATTTTTTTGGAGAAATGTGAGAAAATAATAATAATACTCCTCTTTATCACATCTTTCATCCACCCAAAATAAATGGAGCTTCTGATCAAAATTTATGCCACTTGTAAGTTACATACCCTCAAAACCTTAATTTGGAGACTATTGTGTTGGCTAGGCTTTGTCTTGCTATATCCTTGAGATTTGAGCCCCTCTTAATCTAAATTTTTGTCTTGTAATACTTTGATATCTCTAAAGTTCTACAAGTATAACCAAAATTTGATTTTCCAAATGAAAGTTATGGTAACTTTCCCAAAACTTTTTTATTTTTGTCCTCTTCCCAAAAACAAAATTGTAAGTATTTCCATGTGTCCAATTCTTCTTAAATTTTTGACATGAGGTGCTTTGGTATGTGTCCTTAGATGATGGAAAATTTCACAGTTTGAAGTGTCCCAAAAAAAAGATATTTAAAAAATACTAAGATCACATATTTGAAACTAATTTCATGACCATTCACAAATCCTAACTTCCATGGGGTATATCTACAAAATCATAGGGCACCAAAATATAAAAAAATTACTAGACATATCTTGAGAGGTTTTATAAATTTGCTCAAAGTTTCACCTTCCAAATCATCCCCCCCCCCAAAAAAAAAATTATGAAAATTCGAAAATGTCTTGTTTGAGACTGATTTTAGGAGCATTCACAAACCCTAACATCCATGAGTATATACTTGAAAGTATAGTTAACCAAAATACAATTTTTTTTACCAGACGTACCTTGAGATGTCTTCTCTCTTTGCTAAAATATACATGCTTTGAAACTTCACCAAAAAAAGAGTTATAGAAAAAATGCCAAGATGACTCCTTTGAAGCAGCAAAACCCAAGGATCATAGCTCTAATACCAAATTTTATGAACCATGCACCTTAAAAATGATAAGAATCCAATAATTACAATCAACTTCAAGGGGGGAGCTTCTTTTACTATGAATACAATATACAAGACAATATTTGATGATCCTAAGACTAGGTCTCCTTGGTGTATATATAGGAGACAAAGGGTACAATTATAATGAAATGGTACAATGAAATATTTTGGCCGACATTAACAATAGAAATGTAATAACTCAATGTCCAAGGCTTAATAAAGGGTTTTAGGTTTAACATGGGGCTTGTCTAAGGATTAACATGATGTGTAGGCACATCTCCTTGCAACATTATGGACCTTTCAACTAGTTCTTAGGCTAGAGGGAGGGTACCCTTGATGATTCCTCAATATTTATTCACTTAAACTCCACCTAACTTTGTCAAGGATCCCAAGTTATGTGTCATGGTAGCCTACACTTCTCACAACAAACAAAACATAAAGGAGTTGTGTATACAATGTTGGAGGGAAATTAGAGAGAATGATCGATCCCTACTAATTCATCTTAAAGGGGTTACTCAATCATAGCTCCATCCTTAGAAGACAAATGACCAAATTAGTGAATGTGATATTAGGAGGAAACTAGACACTATGTTCATAAAAAATCGATAGACAACCAAATGGGTAAGGGAAGCACAAATCCATTGGTTCATGCAATATTATGTGAGACAAAATTTGTAAAGAGGAAAAACATAGATAACTTATGTGAATTTCATTAGGGGCAAAAGGCCTTGATCTTGATTACATAAAAAAATCAACTAGATCATTTGATACAATAGTAGCCTTGGGGGTTGGCACTATAAAATTATGATTATGGAGCAACCATTGTTTAATATAACTTAGGCATTAGGGATGGGGCTGTATATTGGGCTCAACTAAATCCTTTTACCCATTAAACTCCTCAGATAATACCTACAAAGAAGAGGAGAATGAGAGAAGGAGAAAATATGACACCAATGTTTCAAATCCCTCTAAGAAACTGGCTACTCAATATTTTAGTCACATAATGGTGATTTTTTTTTGAAGACACCTCCCATTGTGCTATTGTAGATTATTCTTTATAAACTTTATGTTTCCAAAAATTGTGCATTTGTGGAATCCTATGCCAACACATCCTCAACCATTGATGTGGCCTCCCATTAACCATTACTAGACTTTCTCATGTGTATAGAAAATAACATAATAGACTGGTACATTTCTCCTCCTCTGTAATAGATATATCCACACTCAATAATTGATTGATCATAATATCAAATGCATTTTGATCTTCTGTGACTAAATCACCTTCTCTCATCCTTAGAAGTTAAAGCTTGTTCCAAAGAAACTACTTGTTAACTAGGGATTTTGATTGGTACAAGTTCCCTAGCTTTTCCCATAATTTCTTGGAAATGTCTTCCCTTGAGATAGTCATCGACACCAAATCTGCGAGGCAATCTCAAATCATGCTCCTCACTTTTGTTTCAAGTTTATCCCAATTCTTTATTGCCATGCTCATAAGAGATGTTATAAGTTGAACGATGATCCATTATTATCAATCCATGAGGATACCTTCCATTTTAAGCTTCTAGACCTCAAAATTTTGTCCATTAAATTTCCTGATCTCAATTCTTGTACTTATATCCATCCTTGTTTAATTGAAATTTTATCATAAATCTCCTAATTGAACAAGATTGTCCTATATCTAATTAAGAAGTCAGATCTAGGCCCAATATCATGCAACCTTTAACATTATAGGCATCCCCTTGTATCCATAATACATTTTGTTAGAGATTTCCAGAATATCATTGTGTAATATGTGTGATCTGTCCAACGTTTCGTATGGTGACTCCATCCATCATTAGGGACCAAAGAGAGACTCCCTTTGGTCCCTGATGATGGATGGAGTCACCATCCGAAAAGTTGGACGTATCACACATATTACACAGTTCTATTATGAAAATCTCTAGCAATATGATTAACTGTGGAAGTCTCCAATCACTCTCACCATAATACATTTTGATACTAGATGTTGGGTATACCAAAAATTTTCACTAAGTTTTGATACCTCTTGTCAGATCATTGAGTCCAACTGATTGGATTTTTACATCTAATTATAGAGATAAATTAGACATATAAACTAGACTAAAAGTATCAATTATCATAAACCTTTCAAGAAGAAACCAAGGAAAGAAAATAAACACGACACACATAAATATTTACAAATTACATAGAGATTTTTCCATAGAAACCTGTAACAACCCCTGGTTGATTTCCTATGTAAATAAATAAAAATAATGACTAAGGTCACGAGACACGTATTCCAAGATGAATGTTGGGAAAAATCATGGCGAGGGGGATCACTGGTGATTAATAGATGGCTATGGAAATTGGCAAAGGCATTGACAATGGAAAAGTGACATTTATTGGCATTTATTTATGAAAATAATGAAAAATAGGAGAAAAGGAAGGTGAAAGGTCACATAATTGCAAGAGGAGGATATTAAAGGAAAAATAGAGGAAATTGAAGAAAATAGAGGCCTTGATGATAAAAAGGATTTTGAGGACCAGTTCACATCTTTTTTCAGTTTTAGCTTGGAGCTCTCTCTCTATTCTCTCTCTCATACTCTTGCAAACTTAGAGAAATATTGGAGCATTGTTGTGACATGCTTGGAGCACCCTAGTTTTCATTGGATTTGGAGAAAGAAGGAAAATAAAAGCGGGAAAGCATGAGGGAACAAGTGGATCAACAACTACAACTAGATTTATTTGTAGGTAACAAATTGCATGTGTGATTTCCTTGCTGATTTATGGATGCATGGTGTATGATCGACATGGAGGATTTCCTATATTGATAGTGACTTTTCCTAGCCTTGCCATTTCCTGGATAACCATGGTGTTGCCGTTTTTTCCACTTGTTGTTTCTAATTGGTGCTCAGGTTCCTTATGGTTGTGGGTTGAGTTTCTAGTTCTTGGAGCCGTTGGTTGGAACAAACACTCTAGAGCCTTGGAACAACTTGGGTTGAGTTACTAGTCTTAGAGCCTTGGTTGGAAAAACCCTCTAAAGCCTTCAGTGGGTTGAGTTACTAGTTTTGGAGCTAGGTTGGACAAACACTCTGGATCCCTAGAAGGCTATGGGTTAATTTATTAGTTCCTGGAGCTGTGGTTGGGACAGACACTTTAGAGCCCTGGACAAATTGGGTAGAGATCGATTTGGTTGGTGCGAGTGATGTCCAACCACGAGGTGGAATCATTGGTTGATGGTTGAGGTGGTTTGGCCTTTGGAAGCCCTGGTTTGGTTTTGTCTATTTTATTCCATGATATCCCACATTCATGCTTAGAATTTGGCGTGGGGGTGATTGGATGAAAGTGAGATTTGGTTCAGCCCAATCTATAGTTGGGTGGTACATGGAAGTCCCTGACTTGGTTGGATTTTGCATATGTTAATAAGAAATATTTTCCTATTGTATTTTCATGAGTAATTGTACTTGTTATTATTGGGATTTGATGGTTGTTCTATCATGGTTACTATTCTGGTTATATGTTGGTTATAAGTATGGTTTCATAACAGGTTCTCGCTATGGCTCTTGATATGTTTTGTTTGTTTATGAATGGCTAATGAATGCATGAGATAATAGATGTTATTTAAGCTATTATTAGAGGGAATTAGACCTTCTTGACGATTCTTAGATAAGCATCATACCCCTATGTTTAAATATGCATTCATGAATTGTAGATTACATGTCCTCAACATCTTTGACGAAATGACTATTATGGTTAGGCCTGGTTAGGTCAAGTCCTTGATCAAATTTTGTATGAATAGGTTTGTCCTGATGTCTTTTATCATTTTTTAAAGTCTCACTAAGTTATGGGCAGTGGTATGGAGGCTAGCCTTAATCGGTGGCTCAGAATCTTGGATCGCTACCTCTGAACTGGAAAATTTTGGTTGCAACTGTATGGATGCAGGCTTGTGCATGCTATTTGAGGCTTCCAACCAAATGGAGGGCTTGTTGTGGGTATGGTTGGGGACCCAGGTCAGAGAAAAGGGTGTTCAACTCAGGTTTTAGCCACTTGGGGTGGTTACACAGCCTCTGAGTGACCTGTAGTTCCTATAGAATGTTATGAGATGTCAGTTTGTATTCCGTGGTCAACCCCACTTCCTTAATGGAACCTAGGAGGTCAAGGCATGTAATAATAGCTCCTCCTCTCATGATTACCCCGATAGGCTGGTGAAACTAGGTAAATGTGGGAGGGGTGGTTACAAAACCATTAATTAGGAAAACCAACCATTGACCTTTGAGCTTCACCACTCTTTACATTATTCACAAAATATGTAGCTATATTATAATAAATGTTGACCTTGGTCCACACATAAGATCAATGTGCTCATACTACATTACATAATCTTCTATCGATCAAGGATTTCATCATATTACACAACATTACATCATGCTATATCTATAGGCATATTCTTACATAAGAAACACTCATTTGTAGCACCACATAAATACATAAGGTTTGTTTTTTGTATTTTGTTTTTTTGTTTTTGTTTTTGTTTTTGTTTTTGTTTTTCACTGGAAAAATCATAATATTTCATTTATGATTGAAAAATTACATGTTGAAGATGCTTTTCAACATATGCTATGTTTGTCCCTTTGCCATCTTTGTGGCCATGTTCAAATAGGTTCATAGATTTTCAAAATAGTTACATATATCATCCATCACCACGCAGGGTGCTCAGTCACTGTCTAGACATATTATGTAGAAATAAACTATAAACATCAATTACATAAGGTTGAATCTCAGTACCTAAGATATCGCAAATCTTAAGATTCCTAACCATTTCTAACATAATTCAATTATAGTTGATCTAATCAACCACCAATCTCAATCAACTATGCACATGCCTAACTAAAATTGCTCTTTCCTACTCCAGTAAGCTATCGACTTCTATCAATTGCTAGTTTTTCCTTTGACTTCAACTGAGTTTTCTATCTTCTACTCAATTTTCATCTTGTATTTGACTTGACCATTAACCATTGACTTCACTTGACCATCCAACAAATTCTACACCTATTCAATTTTCTCAGACGAGACTATTGAGGCTCATCCTAGTTGATCCACCTTGAATGGCTAGTCAAGTAACCACACTCTAGTCAACTAATTTTTTTCTACAAAGAATATAGCACCTCAACAATAAAGAGAGGCCAAACTGGGGGAATGGACACTAAGACACATTGAATATTCTAAGTGTATTTATGCTAGTGGAAAGCAAGTAAGAATCATTTTTCATCATATTGCCATAATGTTGGGTGTTGGGTATAAAAGAAATAGATTTAAAACCTAAGTTAGAGATTCTATCATCCTCTTACCATGATACAATTATTAACTTCAATTTCCAACCAATAAAGGGTGGACAAGGAGGAGCTCAAGGAAGTTTGAGAAAGGAGTTCAACAAGTGACTCAAGATAATATATTCTTGTTGTAACTCACTTTATTAATATGCATAAGTGTCTGACTTACTAGGAAAATTCCAGAATAGTTGGCATGTTAATCTAATACACAAATGAAAGTAACAAGACTAAAACAATAAGCATGTGAGAAACACCATCTGAATTACAAAATAATCCCTAGTCTAGTAGTATGTATCCCACAAAGCACACACATACATGAAAGATTCATGAATAGTAAAAAAACAAAGGAAAAGATGCATGTAGAAATACAACTCCAACACTGACCTTTCAAGGATTCTTAATATTAAGCACGAAACCAAAAGTATGGGCTTCTGAGCTCTGGTTTTCATGTACATCTATAAAATAAAAAATTATAACTACACCAAGTTCCTAAAATGAGAACCAAAATTCAAAGATTGGGAAACCCTTATATTGACCGTTTTACAATATTTATAAGTCTAAATTTGTAGGACCATTTATGACTATTCAATTTCTTGTCACATTAGTTACAACTCTTCAATTTCTCCTAAATTACAAAAGAAAATTAAATGCTTTAATACACTTTATTACCAATGCAGACAATTATTATATTCTGATTGGATCTTCAAGATTTATTGAAGATATGCCACCCATATTTGATATTAGGATGAAATCATTAAGATTTTGTGGGGCAAAAAACTCTCCAGAGTAACATGATATTCTATTTTATTTTGGAATATGACTAAGACATGCTTCTTTAGTGAGACTAGCAATGTATTCAACAATGTGTCTTGCTTGGTAGGGTCCACTAGGCATTGTCTGAGATTGTCCTTAGTGTAGAAATTCTGTAGAATTTTTCTACAAATCAGCTAGCTTTGATACCATGTACAAATTTCCCACATGTAGATCAACCTGGTAATGCAATGTACTAAAGCAAAACACTTGATCTATTTCTACAAACAATTTAGCTGAAGCTTAATCAACCATGAGCAACATCAATAAGAACACATATAACTGATAAGAAGGAAT
>APFE030516272.1:131849-143777 GCA_000404065.3 Pinus taeda | reverse complement strand
AACACAAGAAACTACTAAGTTAAGAGAATTAACATTACTACCTTATTTAATTCTCAACAAATTTAAGTCGTCAAAGTTACTCGAGGATTGCACCCGACCTGGGCCACACCATCCCTTAGCTAACATGATTTTTTAACATGTCTTCTCCCCTAGCATAGAACATAACCAACCTGCCGTGAGGGTTGATCCTGGGTTGCCTTGTTGACAAGGCCCATCCTAATCCATGTGGATATTGATGACCACCTGCCTATTCCACCTAGAGCTCTAGTTGGTTTCATCTATTTTCTTGCTTATTATAAAATTCACTATTTTTAGCAGTTTTTCAGGTCC
The DNA here is from genome assembly GCA_000404065.3 of Pinus taeda. NCBI lineage: Eukaryota > Viridiplantae > Streptophyta > Pinopsida > Pinales > Pinaceae > Pinus > Pinus taeda. The sequence goes on along the minus strand of APFE030516272.1, from coordinate 143,447 downwards.
AGAATTTTCGAACCACTTTTGACCCCCTAAATGACATTTTCTTCAAGGTCAAACATAGGTCCATGGCCATCGATAGGGGCCTGTAGAAAATATTGTAGTACTTGGAGAGATATTTCCAATAGGGTATTGTATGCACCAAACAGAGATAATATGACCAACTTATGATCTTGGGAAGTTCGCTGCCCAGCTAAACCCAATGGGCCCACAGACTCTTCGTGTTCCATATCCTAGAGTTAGGTTTTTGGTAGCCTAGGGTTTTCCCTTGTTTCTCAATAATAAATAGGCCCTTGAGCCTCATTGTAATATAATTCAGAGGCATGTAGCCACTACATCTCTTCTCAAAGATAATCTAGCAATGCCTGACTAGTTTATTTCTATTATGTTTGTAAGCATATTTCAGTATTTGATATTAATGAAATGAAGTGTTATTTCTGATGCATCTTTGTATTTATGATTATACCTGTAATTTATTGCATTCTTATTTAAGTTTGAATTTCATCCTCAATTGGTTATGGTAGTGGGACTTGTCTAAATAGTAATTTATTTAAACTTATTCATATTTGTAAAATTCTAAAATATTTTGAAAATCTACAATCAAAATAAGTTTAGCGCAACATTGTTTTCCTATCTCAATTATTAGGTTAGCTGGCCAATGTTTAAAATGAAAGGCTTACTCTTTGATTTTCTTTCTAGGGTTGATCATGATAGACCTTTTCTCTTGCGGAAGAAAGTGGAAGCGAAAAATCGACAGATCTAGTACAAATCTAAACTTGTTATACATTGTTTATGTGATAATTTGTGGCCCAGTTTGAAGTGAACATCTAGTAACATTTTGGATAGTTTCAACCTATGCATATATTCCACACATAATGGTTTTCGCAAACCATTGCTTAACCCCCAAAGAATCACCTGATAATTCTACTCTTCATCACATTTTCACTCATTTATTCTTGCCCATCCTATATGAATAATGGTAGAAATAATGGTGGAATAAAGGTTGCTTATTGGCCATACCAGTCACTTACTCACTTCCATCCTCCATCAACACACCTCTTCATGCATCTCTTCTATGCTTATGTATACTAGAATAACCACATAATCGAGGTTGAAGTGCCTGCCACTGAGGACCCACTAGAATTCACCTCAACTCTCCTTAATAAAAACCCCTCTCTCAAAACACTCATTTCTCTCAGCGACGACACTAGTATCTTATCTTTAATGGGCAACAACACCTCCCACCGTAAGATGTTCACAAATTTAGGGATCATTGTGGCCTGAAAATATGACTTTCATAGCCTCAACCTCGACTGAGAGTTTCCCCAAGATGCAATAGAGAGTGGAGTTTCTTCCTACCACCACCTCCCTCACTGATTCATCCCTTGCTCTCTCAATCTCCTCCTCCTCTCTCTCTCTACCTTTTCCTCTCTCGCTTTCACTCTTCTTTCCCTCTCCCTCCCCCCTCTCTTTATCACTTCACATATCTCATGTGCGTTCTCTTTTCCCCTCCCCCACCTTGTCCCTCTCTCACATGCCACCTTCCCTAATCACACTTTCCCCCTCTCTCACTTTGCTCTCACTTCTTCTTCTATCTATCTCTTTTTCACTCTCTCTATATGAAAGAACCACCATTATTTACAATTTAAACAAAATATTATATTAAAATATTTGATTACGGTACGCTCTGAGCTCTGAAACCCTAGAATGAGGGATCCAAATAATGGCGGTCATGGCAATTAGATCCATCTCTCCAATAGCCCACATCAGTTGTGGGAAGTCTTTTTTCGTCCCCAATGCATCATCTCTGGCTCGATCTGAGTCAGTTGGATTGTGGTGCCTGTATTCCGCGTTTAACAAGGGCACCAAACATTGCTTATACACCCAAAGAAATACACAAGCTGTTGGAAATGGCTGTTGCAGAGTTGCCACTATGACAGACATAGGGAAGTTCTTGGTGATAGCACTATGGAGGAGATATAAGGTTTTGGGAATGCGCTCTGCGGCCTCACGTCTCCTCACCAGTGGCAGAGGCATGGTGAAAAGTGCCAAGGGCATCAAAAGCCTAGATCCAAAGCGAAAAACCATATATGATTCCTTGAGTGAGACTGATTTTCCCAAATTAGAGATCCTCGTTGCAGATCTGCACTTGAGGAGGTAATTACCAACTAATCATCCATGCTTTTGGGGGTTTCCTCTGTCTAAAGGCGGGTGTTTTCCACAATAGGCAAAATGGGGTGCCATGAAGAATATTCACGGAGCGATGGTAGTCGCAAGCCATGGGAGGAGGCCAGAGCAGCATACAAGGCCTAATGCTAAGGATTACCTTGGACCAGTACATGGTGATCATTGATGGGTAATGCTGGTCCATAAACGAAACAATCCAAATCAATAGAGAGCTACAACGATTGCGCAGGAACACCATGAAGTGGCAAACACCCCAACATTGGATCTTGAAGCATCTACTCCTGAAATGCTCGAAGGTAAACAAAGTACCCTCCTTATCAGATCTATGGAAGGGAACATAGTATGCATCAAGATAGGGAGTTGGGAGGAGATAAAAACACTCAAACAGAGGACACAAGAAAGGATAGGTATCCCACCTTGCAAACAACTCCTAATCTACATAGGAAAAGTATTGCAGGAGGAGCACAAACTAAAACAATACGACATAGGCAACGATTCAACTATGTACCTTAACAGAAGACTCCGCAGAGGCTGCTTCAGCACAAGCTCAAAAGGACCTGTTTCCTTCAAAGACGCAGTAAAAGGGAAGATGGAACCTCAAGCACAAACAAAACAACAAGCTACAACCCCTAGTGCCTACATCGTCAAGAAGACAACTCAGAACCCTACATTAACAATTACTATACCTGAGGTAAATGAAATACATGATGATTATTTATCTAAAGCAGTGATATGCAGGTTTAATGGGTTTCGGCCCAAACCAGAAGCCCTTTGTAAATGGATTTAGAAAACTATGATATCCACCTTTGTTCAAAAGGATTTTTTATTGTCAAATTCGACATAGTAAATGTCAAGTAATATGCATTGAATGAGGGACCATGGTTCTGTGGTAATGCTGGCCTTTTTATGACATCTTGGTTCCTGGAATTTGACCCAAACACGATGGTGGTTTCCAAAATGCTTGTGTGGGTAAAGTTATACAACCTACCTCTGCACTTTTGGCACATCAAAGAATTAGTAGGCATTGGCAACGCTTTGGGGAAATTCTTAAAAGTAAATAGTGAGTTCCTTTCCAAGGATATCTATACATTTTCCAGGATATGTGTGGAGGTTTATCTCAGTCAAGGATTACGAGACCACATCCTCTTACTCCCCAACGAAAAGCAATGGGCCCATCCACTTGATTATGAAAACACTACATTCAGATGCTGCAGTTGTCGTCAAGTTGGTCATCTACAAAGTGTTTGCCCACAAAACAAAAAAGATAGGAAATGAGACAACCACCAAAGCCAAAAGGATTGCAGTTTTCAGCCACATCAATAGATCACATAGAAGATGAAGAAAACAAAGAAACTACCACAAACAGCATATTCCAAGAAGCAAAATATCCAGGAAATAATCCAGAACCCAACGAAAAAAGCACCCTACATAGCCCACAGAATGATGAAAATCAGATTTGGTCTGCAATAGTTCCAAAGACAACCAATCCACAGTAGCAAAGTGAGCAACTCATCCGAGGGCAAGAAATTGGTGGTAGCAAGTGAGCACACTCTACAAAAAGCTGAGATTCTGAAAAAGAAACCCCGACTACCAAAAATGGAGCACAAATGTCTATTGTAACAACCACACTCAACAATGAAGGTTCGCGGAAAGTGGAAAAAAAAAGGTAGGAAAGCATAGATGGACAGTAAATTATTTTTTTAGATCCCATTCCATCAGGACAAGTTTTGAGAAAGCATATGTTGTTTTAGCATCTACAACATGTAATTTTAATCAATATGAATAAAATTACGATTTTTCCATTGGAAAAAAAATTAAAATATTTAATTACATAAACAAATACTTAAATTTTGAATTTTAAGTATGTAATCAATGATATTAACATTTAGGAGACCTTGTACAAACTTAGTGAGAGTGAAAGTTTTATCTCAGCCCATTCTGACAAGTAGCATACAATTGCAAATCTAAAACAACTTTAGTTTTCACAGACTACATTGAATAAATAATAATAAATAAATAGAGGTAGATGAAGTAGCACACAAAAAAAACCAAAAATGAATTTGGGTGGTTCATTTCAATCCTGAAAAGATCTCACGAAAAATGTTTTAATGTTAAAGAAGCTATATACAACATTGCACGATAAAAAACTGACACAAACAAAAGAACAAAAAGATTGTGTGATAAGGGAAAAGAGATTAAATCTAGAGTATGCATATTATATCATATATATAAATAAATAACAATACTTAATATTAATTAAATTAAATTATTTTAAATATACAAAGAAAATAATGTGCAAATAAGAAACAAAAAAAAAAAAACAAACAAATAATTGAGAGGATTCATACACAAACTTGTTATGAATATGAAAAGGATAATTAACATAATTTGTTTCTATTTTTCTTATCATTCTCAAAATCATATAAATAACCCATACAACAATATTCATTTAGCTTAATTTAAAAATATATATCTATATTATATAGACTGCATCACTCCACTCAAATTTGTGTGTGAAAACTAACTTTGTTTTAGATTTGCAATTAATTATTATTTAAATTTTTAATTATAAAAAAGATTTAAATTGTCGGCGGGACAAATGTTTTAATATAAAAGAAGTGATGGATAACCTTGCCCTAATCAAGAAATGGTAAGAAAGTGACACTAACAAAAAATTAATTAATTTTTGTGTAATAAAAGAAAAGAGATTGCATTTAGAGTATGCATATCATATCATATAAAAATAAATAACAAAAATTTTATTAGTCCCTGCCATCTGGCAATGGCCAGGGACTATAGTAATCCAAATGGGTTGATATAACATTAATTTGGAGTGCTATTACGGTGATTAAACTAAAGTTTCCAAATGCGTTGTGCCGGGATAAGCAAAGTCTTCTAGTTTGCCATCTTATTTGGCCTCTTCCCGAGGCAGAAGAGGCCGGAGCATAGGCTATTTTTCTTAGCCATGTTTATTATTGGTGACCATCAAACGATTTCATATATTAATGTTAACATTACTTAACATTAGTTTGAATTATTTTGCAGTTTTAGTTTGAGCATATTGGTAGGGTATATTGGTAGGCAGGTGTTCTACATGCAGGTGCTGCAGCTGTCCATGCATGGCAGAGGTCTCATGTTTCGCTGGCCTCGCTTGGTTGTTAATACGCTGGACCTAACCTACTCAAGAATCGAATTACCCTGAATCACAAAGCGACCGGGTCAATCGCTGGAACTGAAACTGGATCTGGGACCCGAACTAGAAGAGATGCTGAGGAGACTGGATCTTTCGAACGAATGGTCAGTATGGCTCCTGCCTTTGCCTCTGGAGCCTCGATGTCTTTGCCGAAACTCAAATGGAGCCTCGATGTCTTTACCGAAACTCAAATCTAGTACAGGTAGTTGCTGCATCTCCCATTCACATGGGCTTCATCTCCCATTTACATGGCAAGCATTTCAATGGGAAGTTTTCCCATCTTAGCGATTTTATTGCGTGAGGAATTTGTGCAAAGTCTCCCTCAATGAAAGCTCCATCCATTTTCTGTTCCCTGCATAGAGAAGAATTCATACAATTTCATTAGGCATTGCTGAGACAGCCAACCTGCTACAACAACATATTTGAAGACGCAAATAGGGTCTATTTGAACGTTGATCACCTATTTATTATGTCCCCTGATTATATGTATAGTAAGATTGGAATGTCGTATGATATTCTGGATGGGTAGTGAGAACTCGTTCAGGTATGATATATGTAGTAAATATTTGTTTTCAGAACGAAATATGTAGTAACTATATTGGTATCTGGAATATCATAATATGTAATATATTCCTATAATGAAAATATATATCTTTTTTTCATGCTGAAAAAAAAAAAATGTTACGCAGGGTTTTGTGTTCTTCATTAACAATATTAAGCACACGGTTTTGAGTTCGTTCATTCTAATGAGAGCAAAAATTAATTATTTTAATTATATAAAAACATATAGTAATTGAAGAAGCAAACCTGAAAACCGATTCCACACATCGTCTGGTCGAATCGACCTCCGAATGCGTTCATCTTTCGGAGGAACACTCAGAAATGGGGCTCCTTCTAGTCCCCAAACAATAAATATAGTGCAAGTTAATGTAATAAGCGCGAATACCTTCTTCCCTCGCAACCCCGGCAAAGATACCCCGCTCGTCATTGTTTCTACTCTACTAGAACCTATTTGTTATTACACAAACTGGTGGATTTGAAATACTACACAGACTTATTCCCTTCGTTAATGCAATTATTCTAAACCTATCAACAAATATATTCTTTGAAAGTTGAAATTTGCAACAAAAGAAATTTTGCATTTCTTGTTTGATTTTTACCCTCAAATTCATCGTTTCCGTTTGATTCTGAACCGACTTGTGTGAACTCTGGCTCCTTCACATCTATGTATCTTTCTAGTTCATGTATTTGGCCCAACCTTGCTTAGATTCTCCAAGCAAAAGGCAACCTCAACTCGCCAGCTAACAAGCAAGCTAACTAGTCAGCCAGCATCATCAACAAGCCACCAACATTTTTCTTCATGATGGGTGCAGCACACACCGAGGGGAGGTTGCGCTTCTGAGTAGCTCTTTGTCCTACCTAACCCTCTTATGCTAATCCTCTTGGACTTGCATTTTCATGATTTGGGTTGCAAACAAAAATTGCATTTTCATTATTTGGGTTTCAAACAAAAAGCCCATATAGTATTGTTTTTTTTTATATTTACTGCGGAACCCAGAATAAAAATGAGTGAACAGAACAGGTTGAACATAAAACAAAATAATACCCAGAGCTTTATAAGAAGCTTAGACCAAGTGGGTGGGGTGCGACTGGAATGCTAGAATGGCTAGAGGGAGGACTAGATGAATCCTGCAAAATTGGTACCCCAGGCAGATCAATTGACTACTTCATAGGGATTTTCTCTCGATGAATCATGCAAAATCGTATATCAGATGTGAGTTTCATGCCTAGCCTCACCTGGCCTCGCCTGGCTTGGAATTGCTTGAGCTTGTATTCAAAGACTTTGACCATTCTGCAACCAGATTCATCGTCACGCTAGGAAAGAAAGGCCCAGTTCCTGAAGGAAAGGTAAGGTTGGTGCGGTGTGGTGACTAATGGATAACTCAAGGACACGTGAAATGCATGCAATCTCCACGTTAGAACACTCGTTGCTCGCAGACGCTCAATTTTAACGTATGCCCTGTAACCAAAACTAAATAAATAACTCAGTGTCTTATTTTCTCCCATGTGTATATATAAATATTAATCATTTGATATTTTTAGGACATGATCACCGTTGATTAAAAAATAAATATGGTTTATCTTGTTTTCTTTAACCGGAATTACAAACGTAGGGTTCACATTCCAGAATTTCTATGTATATGCATTTTTATTTAATTGTTTGGGAGATGATGATATTTTTAAGCAAAAACTTATGGATATTTAATTTATTTAAATATTTTATATATGAGCCCACCGTGGTTACAGCGCTCGTGGTGTAAAGCGTCTGAAGTTCGGGAAGGAAGCCTGGGAGCTTTAGATAGGTTGGAGTCCCTACCTAACCAAATACACCTCGTGCACACTGATCGACGTAATTATAAGGCATTATAATTAATTTCTAATTAATGCTCTAGACACGACCAACTTGGCACTATAAGCATGGTCCGCGCAACCCTACCTACATGATTGTCACATGAAAGATGTACTCCACACGTTAAGAGTGGTGATGCTCGACGATGATCCCTTGGTGCCTCAGATGACTATGATCCATTTGGCTCAACCTTAATCACATTCTATTTTCGTTGGGAGCTTTGCTTTTTTCCATTTTGATTTCCATAAGCAGCAGAGCAGCGCTCTGAGTGTTTTGGTGGTTCAGGGTTAATGATGGACCTGGCTCGATTTTCATGGCCATTCGGCTCTTGTCGCCACACTTATCTTTCAGTCATAACATTTATTGATCCTCATGGTACTTCGCATGCTATCTAGGTATATCAATGCAGTAATTCGTTTTATTAATTTTCTCTCCTTTCGTTCCTTTTCTACTTTGTCTCACTTAATATGCGATTTTGAGGTTCAATGAGTCAAGCCTCCCTATTCTTCTTGTTAGTCCTACAGTGGACTCTAGAGGTACCCATTTCAACTCTTGTTACTCGAACAGTTAAATTATGTCCAACATATCTGTATATATGGATTTTTTGGTGGCCAACTTTGTACCCTTATTATTCCTTTTGCAGGTATTGAGGTTTCCAGAGAATGGGAGTGAATACACTACCCAACACTTGTATGGTGAGAGTGCATCAATAAGACTCATTTATTTCCTTCTTTTCAGATATCATTGATGTACAGGGCATAGAAGAATGGTTTTACACCTTTCCCTTTCGCATTCGATATGTCCTTACTATGTTTGATTATTCTCTGTATCAGAGAATTTTTTGTTTTCATTCTCTTGGTAAGTAAAATTGGTAGGGTTTTTCTATAAGTCTGCAACACATTTCATTATTTTCTTAGGTTCCTTTGCCATTTTCTTAGGTTCAACTACACACAGGGTTGACATGTCGAGCTACTTAGCCCTTTACAGGTACTTCACCCTTTCTCTAGGATAATTTCAGTACTTTTCTTATGGGTTCCTGTTACTAAGGATTTTATTATGGATTCCTAACCTCTCAGAACAATGATGGTTGTACGTATTTCCGTGGCACGAATGAGGGTTTACTGTAGAAAATTTTGAATAATTTAACACATATTCAACAGAGATTATCCTGATCATGTACTATTGCGGAAAACATACACAATACATAAGCTCCTCTACGTTGATCATCAATATAGCAGCATCAATAACAATAAAACATCAAGAGCATTAACACATTAACACAGTATGTATCCCGGGGAAAGCATCTCGCTAAAAACCCCAACTATCTGTATATTAATGATTGAGTCATGTAACATTACACAGCATAATACTTCTCACAAGTATCTCCACCTCTGTTACACACAATACAGCTCAGGTCTGAATCAATCACTAGCTCAAATCTCCTTCGCTGCTTGCCTGCCTCCGCTGCTCAATACCTGCTCAAGAACTAGTGATAATTCCAAGGCAGCCACATCTTTCCTTGGCTAAATCACGTGAGAACAAGCTAAAATGTGGGCAAACTCATTGGCATACTCAATCCCCTGATTTGTGCAAGATCTGGTGCACAACTATAGTCACAACTGATAGCAATCCGATTCTCTAACACCTGTCCCTGCTGAACTGAACATGCACTGACATGCAACTGAGTTAACTGATGTATTCATTAGTTGTATTATGAGTTAATAACTTGTGAATTAATTAATAACTAATTCACCCAACTCATCTCTAGTCTATTCGCCAGTTAGGCTAAATACAACCAGTTTAACAAAGCTAAACTGAACACAACTCCATCAACTGCACCTCCAGTCCACTAAACTCAACTCACTTGAGTTCTAACTGAAGTAATGCATGCAAATATTAAACAACCCATAGGACCAAGTATTTCCTTCTGCAATTGCATGTACCACATCCGTAGCTCAAACTGAAGTGCTCCAAGAGAATAAGACAAAGTTTATAGTCCAAATATTATTATGAGATAATAATATTTGACTGTTCGATATTTACACCGAGCAGTCACTCCACTGTGATCTAAAAATAGAAGTCCATCTATTTTTACTTGATCAATCATCCATAAACAACAACCTGCAATCCACAGACATGATCCATATGTCTAAAAATAGACATAGTCTAAAAATAGACTTGCCCCAAAAATAGCCTGCGGGCCCACTTAGTGAAGGCGACTCTTTTCACTAAGCTCCATCATCTTGTTGCAATCTCAACACTCCCTCTTGATAAGATATGGATTATCAGCAACCCCTATCCTGCCTCGGTGGTACTCGAATTTGCTCCTGGTGAGAGCCTTCGTCAGAATATCAGCATCCTGATCCTCCGTTGGAATGTACGAAAGTAACATGATCCTCCACTGCACACAATCTCTGATATGATGGTACCTGATGTCAATGCTGCCATATACTCGACCTCTTGAGCTCCCTACCCAATCTGCATCCATGAAGCCACATAGCTTCACCTCATCCAATCCATATCCCGATGTGCCTCTCTTGAGCTTGCAAACATGCGACTCCACCAACTGCTGCTAACCAGTGGCATCCACTACCTCCGCTGAAGTAGCATCCTCCTTCCTCCATCCTCTAAGAAGGAATGCAGTCTTCACATCCAACTGATGAATGTGCCATCCCATCTGCACCTCTTTGTAGATCCATCTCGAACCTACCACTGATTTCCCTTCCGGTCTAGGGACAATCTCCCATGCACTGTTTCTGACAATTGAATCATACTCTTCCACCATGGCGTCTACCCATGCGGGATCCTCCACAGCTTCCTCGAAAGAGGATGGCTCAGTCACAACACACTTGCTCATAAGAGCCATGTATCCAGTGTACCGATCAGGTGACTGTCTCTGCCTGCGTTGGGCTGTAGGTGGTCCTACAACTTTCTCTGCATCTTGAGCCAGTCGCTCAGCTTCTGTCAAGCGCTTTCGCCCTCTGATGGTTGGCGCTGCATGAGTGGTCTCTTCCACTCCATGAACCTCGTCCTGTGGCTGATCCACGTCCTGAAGCTCATCCTTAGGAACTAATAGCTCCTCATCTGCATGCAAGTGTAGCTCCCTCTCAAGCGAACACTTCATGGCTTTCTCCTCCTGAAATTTTATATCCCGTCGCACAACAGTTTTACCACTGTCTGGCAAATACACACGATAGCTGTGGGGCGTATCAGTGTACCCCACAAATATCCCAACCTCTGCAGTCGGCTCCAACTTCTTTCTGGCATCCTTCGTCACATGCATGTAAACGTTAGCACCAAAAATCCTCAAATGAGAAAGATCAGGCTTCTTACCAGAATAAGTCTCCTCAGGTGTACTCATGCCAAGTATCCTATGAGGACAACGGTTCTGCACATAAACCGCTGTATTGCATGCTTCCGCCCACAAGTGAAGGGGTAGGCCCTGATCATGCAACATTGCCTGTGCAGCACCCACAATCGTTCTGTTCTTCCGCTCAGCTACCCCGTTTTGCTGTGGGTTATGGGGAGCTATGAGCTCTCTACGAATCCCTTCTGCCTTGCAGAAATCCTTGAACTCGTCCGAGATGTATTCACCACCATTATCGCTCCTAAGAGCCTTCACCTTCTTCCCCGACTCCTTCTCGACCAGTGCTTTGAATTCACAGAACTTTGAATATGTCTCCCTCTTCTTCTGCATGAAGAAGATCCAGCACTTACGAGAGAAATCATCAACAAAAATCACATAATACCTGTGTTTTGCTGTCGAAGCAACTGAGAAAGGTCCACACACGTCTGTGTGAATTCTCTCAAGGAT